>MCJB01052431.1:0-23553 GCA_002018475.1 Nicotiana obtusifolia | reverse complement strand
ATATATATATATATATATATATATATATATATATATATATTTGGGATGGATCTTCCCTGGGCTGGATTGGCCATATACAGTACTGAGTGACTAAGCATGTCGAGTGATTGAGTACTCTGAGAGAGTGAGTACATGAGTTCATCTCTGAGATGCATTGCATTGACATGCGTACTTGAGATACATGCATAGAGATGCATTTCTTTTTGCTACCCGATTTTGGTGACACTCATGATTTCACCTGTATATTTACATGTAGGCATAGAGATGTACTTCCCCATGCTATCTGAAATTGAAACATCTTATTTATTGTTAAAAGGTTTTTTTTGGAAAAAATTTATGGTTTTCAAACTTACTCATATGTTTTTGGGATTTTTGGTAAAAGATTTGAGATCTACTGTATACTTGAAAAGCATACCTATTTTTTTTAAACTGTGCACGAGCTGAGTTATTTCTTATACTATCTTTATTTTATTGTTATGAACTGTTGCTGGTTATTGGAGTTGGACTCTTACCCTTGTCCCAGCTCGTCACTACTTTTAACCTAAAGTTAGGTTTGTTACTTATTGAGTACATGGGATCCGTTGTACTCATACTACACTTCTGCACCTTGCGTGCAGATTTTGAATGTTGATGTTGCTGTGCATGATGGAAGCTAGAGAAGACGTACCTGCGTTCCAGTTACAACTGCCTCTTGTTCATGGTAGCCCTAGACTTACGAAAATCTGTTTATGTACATTCGGACAGATGATGTATTTAATTCATACTAACTTTGTAAACTCTAAATCTTAGAAGCTCATGATTTATACTACCAGTCCTTGGGAAATGTATAAGATTCAGATATTTTCTTTACTTATTTGTCTTATTAAATTTCATTAGAATTGGATAGTTGTTAATTGGCTTACCTAGCGGGTTGGGTTAGGTGCCATCACGACTAGTTGGATTTTGGGTTGTGACATCAATAATAAAGCACACAAACACTTGGAGAAGACAAAAAATATGAATATATAACTAAAAGTGCGGAAATAAATGTATGGGTGTCAATTGAACCCAACAAATCGAAACCCTTGACAAAAATCCTAGAAAACAAAAATAACACACAAAATATTGAGCAAAAAACAGTTAAGGAAAGAAAAACGAAGCCTTTTTATGGAGAAAAATGTTATCTTTAGAGCATTTGCAGTGGAAATCAATAATTTTCGTCTAGGGTTCTAGCGGAGTCTTATAGAGAGAGTGAAAGAGAAAGTGTAAAGTGAGTGATCCACTAACTTAGGTTCCCGTATTTTTAGTTGGAGAAAGGTGGGTCAAGTATGTGGGTCAGGGGCGGGTTCGGTTTAATTTGGGTTATAAAAAGAGCTAGATGGCCTTGAGCCTTAAGTCTGTGCCACCTGTCTATTCTGTCTGTTTAGGTGTATTTTTGTTTAATAGTGTAACGGTAAGGATGCTTTTGACCCGATAGTATAACGAAGGATATTTTTAAACAATAGTTACTAGTAGAGGGACATATCAGACCCTTACATAAAAAGGTCAAAATTGTACCTGAATTGTCATAATTAGTATAAAATTTCCCTTTATCCAACTATTGAAGCCAAATTTACACCTACCATTAATATTTTGGCTAATTCCTACCTTAAAATAGGGGGAAAAAAAAATTAGATTTGCCCTTGTACTATTGTATATAGTTTACATTTGTCTCCCGTTATACTTTTCATTCAAATCCATTCTTAGCGTTAGCAAAGTAAGAAAAAATACCCCTAACCCTAATGTTTTGACACTGTAGCACTTGGGGCCCTCAAATAAAATGACCACATCACCTTTGGGACTAATCTTAACTAGCAATCCTAACATTTTTGGTCCATTCAGGTAAAACAATCTCACTCTCTTTCTAATTTCATTTTTAGGAAGTTAAACAATCCTTGAGGGTTTAAAAGCTTTCAGCTTGGGGTGGGCTATGGCGTTAGAGATGCAGAAGAAGTGATGTTGAAAAAGAAGAAAGAGAAAAGTAAAAGGAAAAAAGAAAAAAGAAATAAATAATTTATTGAGTAGTGAATTTATAAAAATGTTGAAATGTATTATTACGTGGCAGTGTATTTGAGGCTTCGAGTGCCATAGTGTCAAAACGTTAGGGTTAGGGTTATTTTTGCTTACTTTGCTGATGGTAAGAATGGATTTGAACGAAAAGTGTACCAGGGGATAAATGCAAACTAGATACAATAGTAAAGGGACAAATCTAGACTTTTTTCCTTAAAAACAACAGCCCTAAATAAATTTAAAAATACTACAGATATTTGTTACATGTCATTATCCTATTGGCCTAACTTAAACCTCACCCCAAATTTAATTAAATTGTCACGATCCCAATTTCCCTCCGTAGGATGTCGTGATGGCACCTAGTCTCTACGACTAGGTAAGTCTAACAAATAATAATAACTTAGCATTAATAATTTAACAATATACTAAAACAAGTTGAATACTGATATAACCTTCCGAATCAAAATATAGTCTCAACAATACACTCTCCAAAACTGGTAGAACGAAGCCATAAGCTCTATAGAATAATTCTAGAATATCTAATACATCACTGTCTGAAAGTGTGATGACCCGATAGGTCATATTTAAATTTAACATTTAATTCTATGCTCTGAAACCTTGAATAGCATCATTCAGCATTTCTCAACTTGTGTGCGCAGTCCGTATATGAAAAATTGATATAAATGTGAAATAGTGCTTCAAAACTCATTTAAGTTGACTTCGGTCAACGTTTTGAGTAAACGGAACCGAATCAGTGTTCTGACGGTCCCGATTATGCCCGAAATCAAATTCGGAAGTCCCTAGCTCGAATTATTGCCATTTGATGGAAACTAGAAATTTAAAGGATTAAAAAATTCCTAGATTGGCCATAATTGGATTTTTGCTGATACAAGGTCCCGATTTAGATCACAAGAGTTAAATCAGCTTTGTAAAAAATTTATAACTTGTGTACAATATTTGAAGTTATTCCGAGGTGCGTAGACACATTTTCCATTAGTTTTTGAAAAAAAATAAAAGGTTTGATTTTATAAAGCTTGAATTTCTAAAGTTTGACCATAGATTTGACTTTCGTGTAAATGAATCAGGAATAGTGTTTTGAGGATTACGATAGCTTCGTATGGTGATTTCAGACTTAAGCGTATATCCGGATTTGGATTTAGAAGTCCGTAGGACAATTCGGCGCATTTTGGCGAAAAATTGGAAAGTTAAAGTTTTGAAATATTTATAAGTTTGACCGAGAGTTAACTTTGATGATATCGGGTTCGGGTTAAGGTTCCAAAAATTTCAGTAGCTTCGTTATGTCGTTTGGGACTTGTACACAAAATTTGAGGTCATTCCGAATTGATTTGACACATTTCGGCCCGAGTTATAGAATTGAAAATTTCATAAACTCATAAGTCAGAATCGACGCGCAATTTGTAGTTTCGCCGTTTTTATGTGTGATTTGAGACCTAGAGTAGGTCTGTAATATGTTTTAAGACTTGTTGGTATGTTCAGATGGGGTCCTGAGGGGCTCGGATGAGTTTCGGAGTAGTTTCAGACCATTTCTAGGCCATTTTTAACTGCTGGTTTTTGGTTATAGCAGTGTGCATCACATAAATTTCTGCTGCACAGGACTAACTTTGGAAGCTTATATCTCGCAATTTATAAGGAATTTGGAGATGATCAAAACATGAAAGTTATAGCCCTTTGAGTTTAGTTTTTAGAAAAGTAAACCATTCATCATTCGGATAGATGTACAGAAAGTTAAGATCGATTTATGGAAGACATGTACTGTAGTTTTTGCCTGGAAATAATGAGACAAGTCGCATTTGAGAGATGTGACTTGTGGGGCAGATTGAATTCGGGAGGTCAACGTTTTTTCTCATTTTTGGATTTTAAGTCTCGAATTAGAGCGATTTCAAAGGGATTTTTCACAAGTTTGAACTGGGTAAGTGTTCTTTATTCCAAATTGATTATATTTCATGATTTCATAATTATTTACATCATTAATTAGTGAATTGAATGGAAGAAAATGGGGTTTTTGTAAAATATTCCAAAAATGAAAAGGTGAAGATTTGAAAGGCGATCCGATGTCGAAATTCGATAATTTGTATGGTTGAACTCGTATCATAACGGGTGTTCGGATTTCGTGACTTTTTGTTGGGTTCCGAAAAGTGTGCCCCACGTTACTTTCGGTTGATTTTTCCGAAAATGACTTAAATTAAGTCTCTTTCGAATTGTGAATAATTTCTAAAGCTCCAATTGAATTGCTGGTCAATAAATTGCTAGGTTTGATTGATTTGGAGACTAATTCGAAAGGAAAGGTCGTGGTCGAGTGATCACTTGATTGCGATGCAAGATAAGTGTCGTGGAATCTTAACTTGAGGGAACATAACCTTTGAACTGTGTTACGTGAATTTCATGTGTAGCGGTGTATAGACGAGGTGACGAGTGTTTATACATTGTCAAATTGTTTGTTTCCATATTTTTACGTATTTCACTAATTGCCTTATTTCATGAATTAATTGTTATATTAATTGATTCTCTGATTTTCATTGCCTATTAGTATGCCTTGATTTCATGCCTTAATTGCTACCTGCTTATTTGACTTTTGTGTCATAGTTGCTACTTGACATTTAGCATTTCATATATTAAATTGCGTATCTCCTCCCTGATTCTATACTTATTTGTTACTTGTCCCTATTTTTTTCTTGCATAAAACATAATTGTTGTATACCTTGTTGCCTTATAGTTTTATATTAATTGTGGCATTTATTGAAGTAGTCTTACGTATAAGTGTTTTTAATTAATATTGTTGAGGAGCGGGTTGCACGCCGCAACAGAATTAATTGAAAGTTTATATTGTGGGATCGGGTTGCACGCCACAACAGAAATAATTGAAAGTTTATATTGTGGGGATAGGATTGCACGCCGCAACAGAATTAATTGAAAGTTTATATTGTGGGATCGGGTTGCACCCCCAACAGAATTAATTGAAAGTTTATATTGTGGGATCGCGTTGCACACCGCAACAGAATTAATTGAAGGTTTATATTGCGGGATCGGGTTGCACGTTGCAACATAATTTAACTAAAAGATTATATTGTGGGAACGGGTTGCACGTTGCAACAGAATGGTAAAAGTAATAATTGATTGTGACTGTCGAATTGGCCTCAATTGTTGATATGAGTTACCTGTTTTACCTCCATTCTTGTTATTATTATTATTATTACATACAGGTTAATGTAAGCGACCTGCCTTAGCCTCGTCACTACTTCGTCGAGGTTAGGCTCGGCACTTACAGAGTACATGTGGTCGGTTGTACTCATACTACACTCTGCACTTCTTGTGCAGATACCGGAGGTTGTCCCGGCGGCGTACCGTAGACTTGATCGAATTCAGCTACCAGAAGATACTTGAGGTATAGTTGCACGATGTTCGCAGCTTTGAAGTCTCCTTCTATTTTATCTTAGCTGTGTATTTTCTTTTAGACATCTTTATTTTTATTCAAATCCTTATTTGTATTATTCTAGGAGCTCGTGCACTTGTGACACCGGTTCTAGGATGGTATTTAGACATCGCTATTATTTTGGTTTATTCACTTTAGTTTATATTTTATTCTAGTTATTTGGTTTCTTTTTATTAATCAAATTAAATTGTTAAAAATGGTTAAAATTATTTTAACGTTGGCTTGCCTAGCAAGTGAAATGTTATGTGTCATCACGGTCCCGAAGGTGGAAATTTCGGGTCGTGACAAGTTGGTATCAGAGCACTAGGTTACCTAGGTCTCATGAGTCACGAGCAAGCTTAGTTGAGTCTGAAGGTTCTCTGTCGTGCGATCTTATTCTATCATTGATGATTGAACTCTTTTATTCTTGTTCTCTCGCAAATGGAGAGAACACGCACTGCGTCTACAGCCGGACAGGAACTGGAGCCCCCAGTGACAGCTTCGACTAGGGGCAGAGGTCGAAGCTGAGGTCGCGCCGTAGGCCGAGGCTGAGGCAGAGCTCAGCCTGGAGCTCGAGCAGCAGCACCTGTTACGGAGCCTCAGGTGGATTTCGAAGAGGAGGTTCTAGCTTAGACTATACCTGTTGGACCAGTTCAGGTCCCGGAAGGATTCATAGCTACTCTAGTGCTTCAGGACACTCTAGTCCATTTGGTGAGCCTTATGGAGGGTGTGGCCCAGAATGGTACATTTCCAGTGGCACCAACGGTCTCACAGGCTAGGGGAGTAGCACAAACTCCCACTACTCCCATTCCGGAGCAGATAGCTCCCTAGTATCAGGCTCTAGCAGCCTCGCCAGTTGGGCTAGTTTAGCCGGTTGTTGTGGCACAGGCCGGTGATAGGCCCGCCATGTCTTCTGAGGCTTTATTGAGATTGGACAAGTTTACTATGCTCTTTCCAGTTCACTTGAGTGGTGCACCTTCTACCATGAGGTGCTGCGAAACATGGGTATAGTTGAGAACAATAGGGTAGATTTTACTGTGTTTCGGATGACGGGTTCCGCCAAGAGGTGGTGAAAAGATTATATGTTGACCAGACCAGCTGGGTTGCCTGCACTTACCTGTGATCAGTTCTCTCAGCTATTTTTAGAGATGCTCCTCCCTGTCACACTGAGAGAGCATTACCACAGGGAGTTTGAGCGTCTCCAGCAGGGCAGAATGACTGTTACTCAGTACGAGACCCATTTTGTGAATCTAGCTCGCCGTGATACTATCTTGCTCCCTACTAAGAGGGAGAGAGAGATTTATTGAGGGACTCACTTACGTTATCAGGCTTCAGATGGCCAAGGATACCAGAAGTGATATTTCCTTTCAGGTGGCGGCAAATGTTGCTAGACGGATAGAGATGGTTCTTGCTCAGGAGAGGGGATAGGTGTATGATAAGAGGCCTCGTCAGTTCGGTGGGTTCAGTGGTGCCTCGTCTGGAGGCAAGGGTACTTTTGGTGGAGGTCATCCTCCCACGTCGTTTCAGTCAACACTCCAGGCATCTCATAGTGCTTCTGGGAACCGTGGTCCTATTGTGTCTCATCCTAATCAGCTAGCTTACAGTGCATCACCAACTCCTCTTAGTGCACCTCTGATCAAGAGTTATCATGGTGGTTATCCAGGTCAACATGGCCAGTTCCAGGGTCAGCAGTCACAGCAACTGAGGGCTTGTTATACTTTTGGGGATCCTAGGCACGTTGTTAGATTTTGCCCCATGTCTCAGGGTAGCATGCAGCAACAGGGTTCTCGTGCTATGATTTCGGCACCAGTTGTTCCATCGCCCAGCTAGCTAGGGGCAAGGGCCAGCCAGTTACAGGTCGTCCTAGAGATATAGCTCAGAGTGGTAGGGCCCAGCCCTGATTGTATACTTTTCCAACTAGGCCTGAGGTCGAGTCATCCGATGTCGTGATCACAGGTATTTCTAGTTCGCCATAACGATACTTCAGTTCTATTTGATCAGGGATCTACTTATTCCTATGTGTCCTCCTATTTTGCTTCATATCTGGTTGTGCCTCGTGATTCTTTGGGTGCTCCTGCGTATGTGTCTACACTAGTGGGAGATTCTATTGTTGTAGATCGTATCTATCATTGGTGTGTAGTTACTATTGGGAGTCTCAAGACAAGCGTAGATCTTCTACTTCTTGATATGGTAGATTTTGATGCTATCTTGGGTATGAATTGGCTGTCACATTATCATGCTATATTGGATTGTCACACCAAAACAGTGACCTTAGCCATGTCGGGGTTGCCTCGATTAGAATGGAAAGGGATTTCTGGTCGTTCTACCAGCAAGATTATCTCTTGTATGAAGGCTCAGCGTATGATCGAGAGGAGCATGAGCAGCATCTTCAGATTGTGCTTCAGACTTTGAGGAATAGTTAATTATATGCCAAATTTTCAAAATGCGAGTTTTGGTTAGACTCAGTTGCCTTTGGGGGGCATGTTGTATCGACAGAAGGCATAAAAGTGGACCCTAAGAAGATTGAGGCAGTTTAGAACTAGCCTAGACCCACTTCAACAACAGAGATCCGGAGTTTCCTAGGTCTGGCGGGTTATTATCACTGGTTCCTGGAGGGGTTTTCATCCATAGCAACCCCATTAACCAGGCTGACCCAGAAAAAGAAATGCTCCATTCAGGTGGTCAGACGAGTGTGAGTTGAGCTTTCAGAAGCTCAATAATGCTTTAACTACGGCGTGTTGGTATTGCCCACAGGTTCAGGATCTTATACGGTGTATTGTGATGCATCTCGCATTAGGTTCGGTGCAGTATTAATGCAAGATGGCAGGGTGATTGCATATGCTTCGCGGCAGTTGAAAGTTCATGAGAAGAATTACCCTGTTCATGACTTAGAATTAGCAGCCATTGTTCATACGCTGAAGATTTGGAGGCACTACCTTTACGTGTGTCGTGTGAGGTATTCACTGATCATCGTAGTCTACAATATCTGTTCAAACAAAAAGATCTCAATTTGAGGCAGAGAAGATGGTTGGAGCTATTGAAAGACTATGATATCACCATTTTGTATCACCCTCAAAAGCCCAATATGGTGGCCGATGCTTTGAGTAGAAAGACTGGGAGTATGGGATGCCTTGCGTATATTCCGGTTGGTGAAAGGCCGCTAGCTGCAGATGTTCATACTTTGTCCATTCAGTTCGTGAGGTTATATGTTCCAGAGCCTAGTCGGGTTCTAGCTTGCACAGTCGCTCGGTCTTCCTTGTATGAGCGCATTTGAGATTGACAAAATGATGGTCCTCATTTGCTTGTCCTTAAGTACATGGTGCGGCACGGTAGTGCCAAGAAGGTTGTCGTGGGGATGATGGAGTTCTGCGGATGCAGGGTCGTATTTGTGTGCCTAATGTGGATGGGCTTCATGAATTAATTCTTGAAGAGGCCCATAGTTCCCGGTATTCTATTCATCCTGGTGATGCCAAAATGTATCAAGATTCGCGGCAACATTATTGGTGGAGGAGAATGAAGAGGGATATAATTGCATATGTAGCTCGGTGTCTAAATTGTCAGCAAGTCAAGTACGAGCATCAAGACCTGGTGGTTTGTTTCAGAAGTTAGAAATTCATGTGTGGAAGTGGGAGCATATCACTATGGATTTTGTTGTTGGACTCCCACGGACTCAGAGAAAGTTTGATGCAGTATGGATCATTGTGGACAGGTTGACCAAGTCAGCACATTTCATTCCAGTAGCAGTTACATATTCTTCAGAGCGGTTAGCAGATATTTACATCCGCGAGATTCCGCCTTCACGGTGTGCCTGTGTCTATCATTTCTGATCGAGTTACGCATTTCACCTCGCACTTCTTGAGAGTTGTACATTGTGAGTTAGGCACACGGGTTGAGTTGAGTACATCATTTCATCCTCAGACGGACGGACAATCAGAGCACACTATTCAAATATTGGAGGATATGCTTTGTGCTTGTGTTATGGATTTCGGAAGTTCTTGGGATCGATTCTTGCCGCTTGCGGAGTCTGCCTATAATAACAGCTACCAGTCGAGCATTCAGATGGCTCCATATGAAGCATTATACGGGAGGCGATGTCGTTTGCCAGTTGGCTGGTTTGAACTAGGAGAGACTCGGTTGTTGAGTATCGATTTGGTACAGGATGCCTTGGATAAGGTCAAGATTATTCAGGATCGACTTCGCACAGCTCAGTCTAGGCAAAAGAGGTATGCGGACCGTAAAGTTCGTGAATTTGCATTCATGGTTGGAGAAAGAGTATTACTCCGGGTTTCACCTATAAAGGGTGTAATGAGGTTCGGAAAGAAGGGCAAGTTGAGCTCTAAGTATATCAGTCCCTCTGAAATTCTTGAAAGGGTGGTTGAAGTAGCCTACAGGCTTGCACTACCACTTAGTTTATCAGCATTTCATTTGGTGTTCCATGTGTCTATGCTCCGAAAATATCATGGTGATCCATCCCATGTGTTAGATTTCAGCTCAGTCCAATTGGGCAAAGATTTAACTTATAAGGAGGAACCGGTAGCTATTCTAGACCAGCAAGTCCGATAGTTGAGGTCTAAGAGTTATCCATCAGTTCGAGTATAGTGGAGAGATCAGCCCGTTGAAGCATCTACCTGGGAGTCCGAGTTGGACATGCGGAGTAGATATCCACACCTTTTTACCAGCCCAGGTACTTTTCTAATTCCGTTTGAGGACGAACGTTTGTTTTAGAGGTGGAGAATGTGATGGCTCGATAGGTCATCTTTAAATTTAACACTTAATTATGTGCTCCGAAACCTCGAATAGCACCATTCAGCATTCCACGACTTGCGTGCACAGTCCGTATATTTTTTCGAAAAACTTTTATGTGAAAAATTGATACAAATGTGAAATGGTGCTTCAAAACTTATTTAAATTGACTTCGGTCAACGTTTTGAGCAATCAGACCCGGATCAGTATTCTGACGGTCCCAGTGGGTCCGTATTGTGATTTGGGACTTGGGCGTATGCCCGAAATCGAATTCGTAAGTCCCTAGCTTGAATTATCGCCATTTGACGAAAACTAGAAATTTAAAGGTTTAAAGAATTCCTAAATTGGCCATAATTGGATTTTTTTTATACTGGGTTTCGATTGGATTTCGAGAGCTCGATCAGCTTCATAACAATACTTATGACTTGTGTACAAAATTTGAAGTTATTCCAAGATGCGTAGGCACGTTTTCTGTTAGTTTTTGAGAAAAATAAAGGTTTGATTTTATAAAGCTTGAATTTCTAAAGTTTGACCGGAGATTTGACTTTCATGTAAACGACTCCGAAATAGTATTTTTAGGATTCAAATAGCTTCGTATGGTGATTTCGGACTTAGGCGTATGTCCGGATTTGAAGTTTTGAAATATTTATAAGTTTGACTAAGAGTTGACTTAGATGATATCAGATTCGGATTATGGTTCCGGAAATTTCAGTAGCTTTGTTATGTTGTTTGGGACTTGTACACAAAATTTGAGTTTATTCCGAATTGATTTGACATGTTTTGTCGCGAGTTATAGAATTGAAAACTTCATAAACTCATAAGTCTGAATCGACGCGCGATTTGTAGTTTCGCTATTGTTATGTGAGATTTGAGACCTCGACTAGGTCCATGATATATTTTGAGACTTGTTGGTATGTTTGAACGGGGTCCCGAGGGACTCGGGTGAGTTTCGGAATGGTTTCGGACCATTTCTAGGCCATTTTTAATTGCTGGTTTTTGGTTACAGAAGTGTGCATCGTAGAAATTTATGCTGCACAGGGCTGATTTTGGAAGCTTATATCTCGCAATCTATAAGAAATTTGGAGATGATCAAAACATAAAAGTTATAGCCCTTTGAGTCTAGTTTTCAGAAAGATAAACCATTCATTATTTGGATAGTTGTACAGAAAGTTAAGATCGATTTATGAAAGACAGGTACTGCAGTTTTTGCTTGGAAATAACGAGACAAGTCGCATTTGAGAGATGTGACTTGCCGGGCAGATTGCTTAAAATTCGGGAGTTCAACGTTTTTGCTCATTTTTGAGTTTTAAGTCTCGAATTTGGGCGATTTCAAAGAGATTTTTCACGAGTTTGAACTGGGTAAGTGTTCTTTATTCTAAATTGATTATATTTCATGATTCCATACTTATTTACATCATTAATTAGTGAATTGAATGGAAGAAAATGAAGTTTTTGTAAAATCTTCCAAAAATGAAAAGGTGAAGATTTAAAAGGCGATCCAATATCGGAATTCAACAATTTTTGTATGGTCGAACGCGTATCATAACCGGTATTCGGATTTCGTGAATTTTTGTTGGGTTCCAAAAAGTGGGCCCTACGTTGACTTTCAGTTGACTTTTGAAAAATGATTTAAATTAAGTCTCTTTCGAATTGTGAATAATTTCTAAAGCTCCAATTGAATTGTTGGCCAATAAATTGCTAAGTTTGATTGATTTGGAGACTAATTCGAAAGGAAAGGCCGTGGTCGAGTGATCACTTGAATTGCGAAGCAAGGGTAAGTGTCGTGGAACCTTGACTTGAGGGAATAGAACCCTTGAACTATGTGTTACGTGAATTTCATGTGTAGTGGTGTATAGACAAGGTGACGAGTGTCTATGTCGTCAAATCGTTTGTTTCCATTGTCACACCTACTTTTTACCGGGATGGCGTCCGAACTTTTACTAAACACTTTAGGTGGAGAAAAGGCTTAGTAAAACTCATAAAAGAGGTTTCCAATTTTGGAAGTGACAAAGAGAGAATTAATGAAGGAAAATTTAGAGTCGCCACCTGACAATTGATTTTGATGTGTCATGCCACCATTTAGAACTTAGACTCAAAGCCAAGTTCATACCAGAGATTTGGGTAAGGGGGTTCATTTGACTCGGGGAGAAGGTGTTAGGCATTCCCCAAATCCCGTGAAGGTCACAGTTGCGTACTTGATTTAGTTGGCTTTTAATACATTTGGGTTGAGATAACAAACACACAGGAGGTTTGAGGTCATTCCCACCTAATAAAGAAAAAAAAACATAATTAAGATACTACTAGTTTTACTTTTAATCTATATTTACAGATGCCTCGGGGCATCCCTCGGAATGTCAAATACATAAGTCTTTAGGGGCATTCCCCTGATAAATTTAACTATGGAATGACCTCTCTCCTAAAAAAAAAACAAAAACGTCCTAGTATTGCCTACCCAAATGTGATTGGCCTAAGCATGCTACTAGCGAACGACGTGATAAACAAACAAATGAAATTTAAAGTAAAAATAGAAATTCAGTTCATGGTCTTATTCTTTTAACGTCTGTTTCAAGTATTTAGCCAAACCCGGTCCGAAGAATCACAAAGAAAACAAGCGAAAGGTGAAATGTCATCGGAAGTGGGAATATGTGACCGCATATACCGTATGCGAATCGCATACTGCACACAAAGGGATCGCAGATCAGTACAGAGTTTTGGGCGAGGCCCAGTGTCAAGAATGTGATCCTGTTTGCGATCACAAATCAGGTATGCGAACTGCAGATCGTGTTATGCGATGAAGAACAAGAACCCAGGTTGAGATCTGCGACGGTCAGGTCGGACATGCGGACCGCATATCAGTTATGCGGTCGCATATTCAATATTAAAGCAGATTACTTCTATGTTTTGGTTTTCGATTTTGTTAACATATGATATTGACGTCAACTGTTTTACTCTATTTTTGCTAAGCAAGATTTGCACATATCGATTCAAAGAGGCACCAATCTAGATAAAAAAATATTCAAGACTTTACTCATGCTTTATTCATCCAATAGAGTAAACGAGAGTCAAGAGATGGACCTGGTAAAGAATTCCTACTGGTGTTGAAGATCGATATCAGCTACGGGGCAGCGAACCGCGACCAAAAACTCGAACTAGCAACTCAACTCGAACCTCAGCACCTCGTTGATTGAAATCGATTTGCGAAGGAAAGTAGGAATGTGTATGCCTCTGTTTTTGCTGGTTTTTGAAATATTTAATGGGAAGAAGACTAAGAACTGATTTGAATCTTCCTTTTTTGTTTTTGTTTTCAATACTTTAAGCTAACTTAGAACAAAATTGAAAACTCTTCTTCTCATTTCGATTTCTCCGTGTTTCTTTTTTTTTTTTCGATTTTTCAGCCCTCTTTTTTTCTTCTCCAGCTCTGTGGAAATTCCCTCCCTATAAGAAATCTCTCTCCTCCCTTGCTCTCCAAGAAAACCCACTTCTGGAAGAATCCCCTCAGAATCTGTTGGTAATGAGTGATGGAGTCGTGGGGATGGAGTCTGTGCCTGTTGCGTATTGAGGGAATTATTCCCTGTCAGAATCCGTTATTCATACGTGGCAGAGAGGATTGGGCTGGGTTATTGGATTGAATTGCTTGGGCTTTTCTCTCTCTTTTTTTTTTCTGAATTTGGACCTTACAAGTTTACCAAACTTAGGCTAGGAATAAAGCTGATTTTTAGTATTTTTTTTTTAATTTTGTACCTAAAACATAATTAATTTTAAAGTGCATTCCTATAAAATTAAACTCAAATAATTATTTTAAAAATACTATGACTTTTAGAGGCAATTCTAATGCGCGGGTCAAAAATTACATGTCTACAGCTGCCCCTCTTTGACGGGAAACATGGAGTGTTTTCAGGCAAAGAACAACAAGACATGTTTTTGACCCGATCTCTGCTTGGGGAAATCAAAACAAAAGGAGAGAGAATGTGACCGAGCCCTGGTATTTGAGCTGCCTACATATCCTTGGCTACAAAGGAATCAGGCCACGTGTAGTTCATAAGTGAGAAGGGCAATGGAGTACCGAGATGGAGAGTTGATTGGAGTGTCGTCGAAGTTCCGGTCCGCGGTTCCTGCCATTACATTAAAATAAAGGAAAGACTACATTAGAAGCAAAAGAAAAATACAAAATCCTATTTACGTCTTGTCTTGAATCTTCCTTGAATTTCTGCTCGATCCTCAATATAGAATCTGGAAAAGATGGACCCTGTTCTTCAGGCGGGTTCCTGATGTTTCTTATATTTGTGGATTTGAGATAACTCTGAAATGAATTCCCTCGTTTTCCAGGTGGGCGCCTGATTGCTGAAACTTGAACATGTTCCCTCGTTATCCAGGTGGGTGCCTGATTGCTAAAACTTGAAATGTATTCCCTCATTATCCAGGTGGACGCCTGATTGCTAACAAAGCAAACAAAACGAAGAAACTTTTGCCCCAGTTTGGAATCTGGGTACATCTGTGAGACTGCTGGGGATTTAGCTAAGCTTGAATGTATTCCCTCGTTTTTCAGGTGGGTGCCTGATATTACCACAAAACAACAAAATAAAGAAATTCTTCTGCTCCAGTTTGGAACCTGGCATATCTGCGGGGATTAATCGAATTATGTTATTCTAAAAACTCCTAATAATTTAGAAAAAAAACTAAATCCCATTATCCAGGAGGGTCTTGAGAAATTTAAAATTAAATTTCCATTATCCAGGAGGATCCTGAAAACTAAAATTAAATCCCATTGTCCAGGAGGGTCCTGAAAACAAAAAATTAAATTCCATTATCCAGGAGGGTCCTGAAAACTAAAAATTAAATCTCATTATCTAGGAGAGTCCTGAAAAGTTTAAAATTAAATTCCCATTATCCAGGAGGGCCCTGAAACTAAAATTAAATCCCATTATCCAGGAGGGTCTTGAAAACTAAAAATTAAATCTCATTATCCAGGAGGGTCCTGAAAAGTTTAAAATTAAATTCCCATTATCCAAGAGGGTCCTGAAACTAAAAATTAAATCCCATTATCTAGGAGGATCCTGAAAACTAAAAATTAAATCCCATTATCCAGGAGGGTCCTGAGAAATTTAAAACTATTTCCCATTATACAGGAGGGTCCTAAACAACTGAAAACTAAATCCCATTATCCAGGAGGATCCTGAAAACTAAAAATTAAATCCTATTATCCAGGAGGGTCCTGAACAACTAAAAATTAAATCTCATTATCCAGGAGGTCCTGAGAAATTTAAAACTACTTCCCATTATACAGGAGGGTCCTGAACAACTAAAAATGATTTTACCTGAACCATGCTCTCTTCTTGGGGGAATTCTGAATAGAAACCTTTTGCCCCCCCTGAGCCACGCTTTCTTCACAAGAGGGCTTTGTGGATTGACAAATTTTCATGCTTCCTGTTTTAGATAAATAAAATCTTGTTAGTTTGAAAACGTGGTGGTTAGTTTGCGGCGTCATTGCTGGGGGACTGCTTCTGCCGGGCAATATGTTCCAGTTTTAACTCTTGCTGGGGATCTTCTTTTGTTGACTTCCATGCTTCATCCTGATCAGCTGGTTTGAATGAGCAAAGAGTTGTTTGACCTTTGATTGGGACCGGATCGCACAGTCTCTGAATGACCCGAATTTCTTATCCTTACCTATTGCATTGCATTTTCATTCTGGACGCAGTTGCATCCTTGCATTTTCCAGAACTCAAAAGTCTCCTTGTTGCCTAAGCTTCAATTATCTGCATATCATTCATTCCAAATCCCGTTTGTTGTGATATGCTTGGCCGAGTTCAGCTTTGCGCAATTTGAAAGTTGGTAGTAAGCTTTGAAATCCTTTCCTGCTTGTTTGTCATGGGCTAATTCAAGAGAAACTCATGAAGATTGAACTCAAAAAGTAAAGTGTAATGATTTGGACAAAAGGACAAAAGGAAATTTTGGATACAGATGATTATACGAAAGAAATTTAGAAGAGAGACTTATCTGAGGGGGAACAGCCAGCTCCAATGATCATGACATGCATTTCGGATTGACCAGCTTAATCCGTCCGACCAATTATATTAAGATTCAATGGCATGAGTATATACCTCGGGGACCGACCTTTCACCGATCCCATTTCTCTTGTTGGGTTATCTTTCAACTCACCATTGCCTTACGGTGCCCGTGAGGGTTTTCACCAATAAGACTCTCTCATTTTGAATTTTCTCTCATCTCACCATCGCCTTATGGTGCCCGTAAGGGTTTTCACCAATAAGACTCTCTCATTTTATATTTCTCTCATCTTACGAATGGAGTGTTTCCCCTGATGCAGATCATGTCTCTATCTCGCTTGACCCGGCATCCTCAAAGATTGATCAGAAGGTCTTTCTTTGGACCGTAATGTAGGCTTTTGGACAAGGTTAGAAAGAAAGGGTGGCATGAAGGCTCAAAATAACAACAATATCAATATTTTTCACAACAATAGTCCATGGCTCCAACGTATACAACAATATCAACAATAACGATGAATGAAAAATGCTCAATAAGATAGATGTTTCAACAATAACCAACATCACCTTAACGAACGACTTTCAAAACTTCAACACCAAATAACTCAACAATAAGAAAAATGATGTGTAACCACAATAACATAGATAATATTTGAAAATGAGTCTCAATAATGGAAATCAATAAGTAAGGGGATAACATGAACAACTACTTCAAGTAACGAAAATCAACAAGGAAAGAGATAACACGAATAATAACTTCAAATAATGATAATTATCAATGAAGAGGTAGCATGTAATAATTAAAAGATGCCCAAGTTCAACTAAAGCATGGGAGCAATTTAGCAAGTAGGATGTAGAACAAGTACTACACAAGTCAATTAAGGCATGTAAGGATAGTCTAACACAATTAAGGACAAATTGAATATGAGAACTTAGAACATAATATAGCATTTCAATTAAAGCATGAAAATAGTCTAAGTAGCCTAAACCGGTCAAATACCACGTACAACCCGTGTACCCACTCGTCACCTTGCGTATACGGATTTCACTTAGCACAATTGAATCAAACAATACCAATTCTAAGGGGTAGTTCCCCCACACGAAGTTAGGCAAGACACTTACCTTAACTAGGCCAATTCAATACTCGGAAAATAGCTTTTCCCTAAAAATTCGCCTCCACACAGCTCAAATCTAACCAAAATTGACTCAATATCATCAAACAATGCTAGGGAAATCAATTGCAATAGATAAAGTTAAGTTCTTTACACTTTTCCCGAAAAGTCAACAAAAGTCAACTCGGGGCTCGTCCGGTCAAAACCCGGGTCCAATGGTAGATTTCGTCCATCTATGATCCCACGAGTTCATATATGTGATTAGTTTCAAAATTCGAGTCCAAATCAACTCTCAAAACTCAATTTCTTATTTTTAAAAAATTTGACAAAGTTTCACAAATTTTTACTTTGATTCACATGATTTTGATGTTAAAATCTAAGATATGTTGATGGAATATGATTAGAAGTAGATTAGAATCACTTTCCCAAGGTTTGTAATTGAAAGTCGCCTCCTACCGAGTCTAGGGTTCAAAAATGAGAGAATAAGTTCAAAAATCTCGTCTCCCAACCCTTTAATCGGCTGCAGATGTCGCATTTACGACACAGGGTTTGCATTTGCGAAACCTTCGCA
Organism: Nicotiana obtusifolia; assembly: GCA_002018475.1. Lineage (NCBI taxonomy): Eukaryota > Viridiplantae > Streptophyta > Magnoliopsida > Solanales > Solanaceae > Nicotiana > Nicotiana obtusifolia. Next base: position 5,670 of record MCJB01052431.1, on the reverse strand, counting down.
ATTGCGGACCAGGGGTCGTATTTGCAAACTCTGACAGCCTTTTACTTCATCACATTTGCAAGAAAGATTTCTCAATTGCGAAGCTGGAATTATCGCAAATGCGAACAAATGTTCGAAAATTGCTAACTCTACCCAGATTCTGCTTTCTTCGCAAATGCGAAGGGGAGGTTGCATTTGCGACATTAGCCCCCCTAGGAATCGAACTCCAACTTCTAGATTGATTTGTGTTGATTTGTGTTGAATTGGACGGACTTATTCCACGTCCCAAAATTAAATATGAGCTCGATAGCTAAAATTCAACCTACGGTCAAACTTTTCAACCTTAAATTGCTAAATTTCGGCAATTCAACACAAATCAATCTACAGACTTTCAAAATCAATTCCGATCATATGCCCAAGTCCGAAATCATGATACGAAGCTATCGGGCCCATAAAAATACAGTTCAGGGTCGTTTTCACAAAAGTCAAAGTTTGGTCAATGTTTTCAAATTTAAACTTCTAAGTCAAGAATCAAGGATCCAAATCAACCCGAAAGCTTCCCGAAACGAAACTAATCAACCCCGCAAGTCATAAAATCATAAACACACGAGTGTGAAGCGATAAAAGGGATAATGAAGCGCAATTACAAAAAACGATCAATCGAGTCGTTATATAAATACACCCATGTAACCTGTAGTTTTGCAATTGGTTCGGGTTGGTGCAAATTCAACTAGGCAAGGTGCTACTTTGCCAGAGACTTTGTGAACGTAACTTGCTTCACTTCTGCGAGGTGCAAACTCAAATTCCTCTGCCAGAGACCAACCGTGCGATTAATTTGGAAGTTCTAATGTGATTTATGTTTATTCCATCTTTTGGCATATTATCTGGATGGATAATAACCTACTTTTCATTTATGCAATATTCTCAATCTCAATGTGGGTTGTTGTGAAATTTTGCCGTAGTTCCTATATGTATTAGAAATGTAATGCTTCAGTCATCCTTTCGCTCTTAAAACATCCTGCTTTGTTTCAAAAAGTGGACTGTGAAGGGACAATTACTTTTGTTCTCAAAGTGAAGGTACAAGCTCTAGTTTTCGAATTAAGTCGGGATGGTGCAAATAACATGTTACACAAGTGAGTTTAATTGAATGAGGTTAAGTTAAGCCAATAGGAAAGTGATACATAATAAATATTTATAATATTTTTTTATTAATTTTGAATTGTTAGTTTTAAAGGTAGGAATGAACCAAACAGTTAACAGTAGGTGCCAGTTTGGCTCAATTGGTGGATGATGGGCAATTTTGTACCAATCCTCACAAATCATGTTTCACTATTTAAGCTCAACTAATATCTTTATTATTTAAAAATAAAAATAAGAGTAAAAAATGAATTGACTGCATATAATATAATAGTAGTACTAATAATAATTAAAATTAACAGTTCTATATATTTTACTGGCACATAAATTTTTGATAAAGTAAATGTATTTATTAAAAAGTAATAGGTTTAAAATCCACGTATTAACAAGTTAAACCTATTCCGAACTATTAATTATTACCATATCGATTTTATTTTTAATTGCACCATATCTTTAACTAAGTCTACAAAAATCCTAAAATGTTGTAGATCTTCCAATACAACTTCATTTTATGTGCTTTTAAGTGACTTGATAGTGTAATGAAAATTTGACACTGTTAATATATAACAATTACACTTTTATGTAATTTTTAGATGCATAAGTTCCCTATAAGAAATCAAATATTTGAGGGTTAAATTAACGCGAAAATCATATTCTTTGACCTTTATTGAGAATTTTTTAATTTCTTTTTGGAACAATGAGAAAATGTATGTAGATAAATATTTAAGTTTCATTTTAATGTTTCAGTTCATACAATTACATTTATTTTACTTTTGAAATGTCACGCCCTAAATCTGGGGTGGCATGGTCGGTATTCGATGCCATACTCGACCCAAGCATATCACTCTATAACTATGAACCTTTGAAGGATAACCCTCAATTTAGGCCGACGGAGCCTACTTGCAAGAAGACAATACCAACCAAGGGCGACAGGGTCGTACACTGAAATTATTTGAAGATAATATCTAACTCACCTAAAGAGTAAACACACCCAAACATATATACATAACTATGTAGACCGACAAGGTCACCATGAACGTCTACAACCAACAATACTAAATTGAACATATACACAGGGGCAGCAAAGTTACAACACTGACATACAAAACATACAGAACTGTATCATGATCGAAAAAGGGACCCAACCTTCCCATCAAGTCTGTATATACAAAATGAACTTCAAAGTCTAGAGCTCATAGCTCTGGTGGAGTAGAGCTTACGAATCAAGCTGATGTCTCGCTCTGTCTACTAGGAAGGTCTATCTGGCTGTGTATCAGAACATGCAGGTATGAAATGTAATGCCTCCAGCAAAAGGGGCATCAGTAGGGGTGTACATAGCTCGGGTTGGTTCGAATTTTTTAACTATCAAACCAAACCAATGGTGTCAGATTTTTTAATTTATAAACCAAACCAAACCAACAAAGTCGGGTTTTTCAATCTCGGCTTTTCTCGGATTTTTCGGGTTTTTTTCCGGTAAAGTCTTCATAGCATAAAATATGTAACTGGTGCTCCAAATATTTCTTAAGTCCTAGTAAAATACAACTATATGATGTGTTTTTCAAGAAACTAACACAATAATATGAGATAAGTCATAGCATTGTACTAAAATATTCAATAACAAAGATAAAATAATAAAAAGTTATAGAAAACAAATATTGCTAATTAATAAACTTAATGAAATTTAACATAATCTAAAAATACTATATAGGTCATGCTAAAATAAGTATGGCTAATAAGTACTAATATTAATTACATAACTAAGCACTAAAGAAAAAGATAAACTAAGTCATGCATTTTCATTATAAACCAATGTTGAACTAAAATAATTATCCAACACTATCATCATTCCTAGTATTAAATTGAATTTCTTTTGTTAGCATTAGTATTAATTTGAACTTTGTTTGAGTTACTACATTTGTGGACTATAAAATTTATTTACCATTCAAGAATGTTAAGTCTAAACTTGAAATAATACGTTAAAAGATAAAACTGTGAAAAAATTTAAGAAATATTTATAAATTACATTACAATAAATATTTATAAGCATAATATATTTTTAAAAATTATATAAATGTACTATCGGGTTGGTTTGGTTTCGGTTTGACTTTTTTCAGTTAAAACCAAACCAAACCAATTATGGACGGGTTTTATTTTTCAATATCAAACAAATCAAAACAAACCACATCGGTTTTTTTTTTCTTTTTCCAGTTTGACTCGGATTATCGGTTTGGTGCGATTTATTGGTTTTCTTTGTATACCCCTAGGCATCAGTACGAAATAATGTACCGAGTATGTAAGGCAATAGAATAACTAAAGTTGAAATTGAACTGCAGTGCATAGTAAACTAGAAGACAAAGAATGCTCTAAGATATACTCACTTGTCCCGGCCACATGTAGGATTCGCTGTATCTCTCATTGACCATGTATCCAGAAAATAATAAACTCTTACTGATCGTAAGGTTGGGCAAATATAAACTCTCACTGATATAAGGCCAGAGAAAAATCTCTCTCACTGACCAAGTGGCCAGACAATAATATCTCTCACCGACCATAAGCCCAGGCAATATCAATATCTCATTGACCAAGTGGCCAAGCTACAGTGCCGAGTGTCAAGCTCGGTTAATGTCTAGTAAAACTATATTGTCAAACTCTTTCCCCTTTCTTTTTTTCTAGGAAACTATTGTTAATAACAACACAATATACTCAGATTATTTCATCAATTTTTCAGCCATAAAATGTTGCAGTAACACCTCCCAAACAGTCCAACAATCGACAACAACACAACTACAATTTTCAAATATTTCTAACTTCTCTTTTCTTTCAAATCGAGTAACACAACCAACAATACATAAATAAGCTTCTTCTTGTCCAAACCAACCATGAATTCACTATAAAAAAATAAAAAAAAAGATTACAATAGCCTAGTAGTGGCACAACAACAATATGCTAGCTCTTACAAAACTTACAAATTCTAGTCTTTACAATCAAGCTATAACTCATAAAAGTTTAGACAAAGGAAGGAGAAGGATAAACTCGCCTTGCACCACCTAGAATCAGCCGAAACTTAGGCTCATCCAACCTTGAATTGACCTCCAATGCAGAAACAAGAAAGAGGAAAAGAAACTAGCAAGCATTTTGGGTTTCTTCATTACTAGATTCGCCTTGAATCCCTTGAAATCACTTAGGGTTTCTGTGGAATTTTTTAGAGAAGTTTGTAGGAGTTTATTTTCTGATTTTATTCTCTTAAAATGAGTGGAATAATGAATAAAATCAGCCCTTAGAAGGGCCCTTATGCCCGACGCAACTAACCCATTTTTGGGACTTATTTGGTTCTTTTATTTAAGCAAGTAAACGACACACCTACTTGTTTAATTGGTGCCACATGCTGCCCCTAGTTAACTTAATTACTTGTCTTGTTCTCATTTAAAAATCACGACATGTGATAAATAGTTCAAGCAAGTAGGACGGGTAAGCAAGCTGCTCGGTTTGAATAAGCAAAATACAGTCAAACCTCTATAAATTAATACTCGATAAATTAATAATCTCGCTAAAATAATAATTTTCTCCGGTCCCTAGTCGGGACCAACGTGGTGAATTAATAATTCGCTAAATTTATAAGATAATACGAAAAAATAAATTCATATAGGTCCCATTTGACATATAAATTAATAATTCATGATCTGTAAAAATATTTTTCATATAATTCATAACTAATCTAAGAAGATTTCTGAAAATATGAATCTAATGTTACTTGTTTCTTTTTAAAATTAATATCACCTTGAATCTCATCTCTAACCTTTCTTATAGCATTAAGAAAATCTGGTGTAGAGTTCTCATATTGTAAAAGAAAGTGATGTAAAGTGATTGCTGCTTTCAAAGCATCTTTGTGCGAAACTTGTTCTAATTCCACACTATCGTCTTCCACTTCATCTTCTTTGTTTCTTTCCATAACACTCTCAATTATTTGTTCATCCGTAGGCAATTCCAAACTTGTGTCATTTTCTCCCGGATAGTTCAAAACATCTTCAACATTCATTGCATGACGATAATTCAATCCATTGATTAGATTCTGCAATTGTTGTAAGCTGTCATTGTCCATTTGTTCTTGATTTTCCGAGGATTCACCATCTGGCAATCGGAGTTTACAATGCCTGAAACAATTTGCAATAGTACTTGAGTGGACATTTATTTTCTATGCCGAGATTGCAAGATTCATTGCTTCTAAAACATTAATCTTTTCTGGATTCGGGTTCCCAATTTCAAAACCCTCTAAAATATTTCGATAAAACCGTCGCCGATAATGCATCTTAAAAGCTCGTATGATCCCTGCATCACAAGGCTGAATCTTTGATGTTGTGTTAGGTGGCAAAAAAAATAATTCAATATTTCTCAAACCTTCAATGTTTTTTGGATGAGCAGGACAGTTATCAATAATTAAAAGAATTTTTCTACCATCCATTTTTGCATCAAATTGTTGAACGTATTCTTGGAATAAAATCCCAGTCATCCATGCTCTTTTGTTGGCACGATATTCACAATCCATGCTACCCAAAT
>MCJB01052430.1:420694-472745 GCA_002018475.1 Nicotiana obtusifolia | reverse complement strand
CGTAGAAAAACTTCAACAGATTTACAGTCTGCCGCTTTTGACCACTCGGCCACTCTCCCCTTCCCGGGCCGAGGCCCCCCTCAATGGGTTCTAATTCTAAGAAGGGGGGCGGCGCCCTGAATCAATCAAAAAGCTTATTGATTTAATTGAAGGGAACTAAGACGATTAGCTTAGCTAGCGTTCCGGGAGAATCTAGTCATTTAGTCAGTTCATAACTATCTCTGTAAAGCAAGGGGTAAAGCTTCTACGAAAGCTTCCCCCTCATGTAGTCGTCGGCCTTCCCCAGCCCCCCCTCGTCGCTTCTGGCGAAGCTGCGAGTTCATGAGCAAGTGAATGAAGGAGCCATGTTCCTAAAAGAGAATGACCCTCTTTGTTTTCTTTTCTTCCCCTATCCCTTCAAAGCCCTTGTATAGGTTGGGCGCTAGCGCTTTACTAATATAATAAAAAGTCAGGCTCTTCTGCTGAGCGAAGCTGCGAGCCTACTTAAATATAGCTTACGCTTACCAAGCCTAATCTACAAAAATAGGGCTACAGCAAGCTTTCCCCCTTCGTTTGTTGTGGGTCGCGCCTCACCGCAGGCACTGAATGAATGAAATGAGTGGAGATCCTCCTTCCCCCTTGCTAATTACCAAGAACTTCGTTGCCACTAGTAAATTAGACCATCCCCCCAAAAAAGAACTCGGAGCCTAAAGAGAAGAGAGTTCAGTCTACAAGAAGCTAGCAGAGCTTTAGTCATTGGGTCACATCCATCTATCCTAAACAGTAACCCTTTTCTTGTTCGTTCTTCGAATGACGCTAGTGGAGACTAATTCCTTCCGGCTAATGAAGATACTACTCCTGTCTTTCCAGTGGATCCTTCTTATCCCTAAGAAAGGAACGAACCAAGTTAACCTATACGAGAGTGAGGAATAAAAACCAACAATCAACTTACCGCTTTTGATGTCCCACGATTCTGCTAGTTTAGAAACAAAGGAGAAGGACAGGGGTCGCTAGGTCAGAAAAGCGATAACTAAAAAATCTCCCCAAGTAGGATTCGAACCTACAACCAATCGGTTAACAGCCGACCGCTCTACCACTGAGCTACTGAGGAACAACGGACTTAATGTTGGAAGCCGACTCGCGTTCTTTGGACCAACCTATGACCGAATAAAAATGAGTTCGTCACTCTTTTTCACATACACCGGGAGAAAAGGTTACGATAGCAAGCCCCTCCCCGGCCGGAGAGCCTCCAGGACAAGGAGGCGGCGATCAACCATCCACTCTCGAGATTCATATTGATCAATAGATCTCCGCGTCCTGCCAGTTCGCTAAGTAGACTCACTCTACCGAGGGGCAACAAAGGCTGGAACTCTTCCTGCTAAAAACAAGGGACCTACTTCTCATCCTAGGAGTTAGCAGGTATGAAAGAGTCCCCTCTCTATCTGTCTCTCCGAGTTTCTACTACTAAGTAGCACTTCTGCTATTCAATCATAGAATCGATTCCGATCAAGCTGAAAAAGTCAGCCCTATATATGTTATTAGTAAAGCGCTAACGCCCTATCTATAGTAAGGGGGCCTTTCTTGCTCGTTAGCGCTGTTTTTTGATTGCAGCTAGGGCGCCCCTTTTCTTTCTCAAAGTCAACTTTCTCGCTTGTTAGTCAAGCTTTGAAGTACCTACTTTATTTAGATTTATGGGATATTTGAAGAAGCGTAGGTTTTCCACCCTATACCTATACAAGGGGCTGGTCTCGATCTCGCTTGGTGGTGCCCCTCTCGATGATTGTTGACTCAACATTATTATTATTATTATTATTATTATTATTATTATTATTATTATTATTATTATTATCATTATTATTATTATTATTATTATTATTATTATTATTATTAGTATTAGTATTAGTATTAGTATTAGTATTAGTATTAGTATTATTGCGTACATGTTAATGTGAGTGACCCACCTTAGCTTCGTCACTACTTCGTCGAGGTTAGGCTCGACACTTCAGACTACATGGGGTCGGTTGTACTCGTACTACACTCAACACTGCAGATACCAGAGTTGGTCTTATCGGCGTTCAGTAGACTTGCTCGGATCCAGCTATTCACAGGAGACTTGAGGTATAGCTGCACGTCGTCTTGAAGTCCCCTTCTATTTCTTTTAGCTGTTTATTTGATTCAGGCAGTTACGTTTATTTCAGACGATTATCTGTAGTATCTTAGACGCTCATGTATTCGTGACACCAGTTCCGGGATCTGTATTTGAATTTCTTCGCTTATCAGTTTATTTACCTTGTTTCAGACTATTCAGTTTCTTTATTGTCTTTATGTTTGAAATTTGTTAAAACTGGTTAATAACATATCTAACGTTGACTTTCCTAGCAAGTGAAATGTTAGGTGCCATCACGGTCCCGATGGTGGGAATTTCGGGTCGTGACAATTTCTTGCATTGGTAATTAATAAAATTGTCCATATTTACCACAAAAAAGAATGTAATTATTTTACAATTTGATTGGAATATTTTATTAGTTGACAAAGAGAGTTATTTATTTCATATAAATATTGTAAAACAAAACAAAAGGAAGCAGAGAAGAGCGTGGTATTTTTATTTGAAAGATATATGAATTAAATTAATTAAAGAGAGATAATTTGGTGCATATAAATTTTTAGTAAGGATATTTCTATTTTGAAACAGTTAAATTTCCTGCTTTTGCTACTTGGAAAAAGAAAAAATTTATAGCTTCTCATTCAAAAGAAGAAAAACGGTTTTTATTGTTCCTAAAAGATACTTTTTATATTTGATTAAACACTTCAAATATCTGAAAAAGGTTTTTTTTTTTGGGAGAAATAAAGTATTTTTAACTTCCTAAAAACTAGGTCAAACATGCTACCAGTTAAATTTGCAAAACCCACATTAGAATCATCTTTATAGCCTATAGCTTACACGTAGAGCTGTTTATATGGGCTGACCTAGCGCAGCCTAGCTCAACCCACTGAGGCTTTGGCATTTGATAGGCCATGCTGGGCCGACCTACCATTTTGATGGGCCATAAAATAGTTATCCTAGACCAGCACTACGAGGGCCGCGAGCCGCCACGGGCTGGCCCACCATATTTTAAAAATATTTGTTAATTTAAATTTTAATCTAAAATGTAAAAAAGTAAATATTTGCAAGTCAAAAAATATATTGTTGTACAGAAATCTTCTGCAAAACATAATAACTTTTGATATTGTTCCAATAGATTATAATAAAAAAATAAAAAAAGGAGGACAATATTTCGTTCGTTAAAACTCAAAACTCAAAACAACTAATTAAAAAAAAACTTTCACGGTACTAGTGACATATCCAACACCAATACATCATCTCCATCACGCACATTGATCTAGATCTACGATTTATATGCAATTTTAATAAGATGAACATTAAGAAATAATTAAATTTTAGGATCTAATTATATTTTAATATTTTTTATTTGGCCCACGGGCTAGTCCATCCCAGCCTCATTCAAGCCTCGTGGACCACGAGCTAACATGGGCCGGTATAAAAAGTCTTATGTTTATATGGGCTCCAAAAATCTTAGGCAAACCCTATCAATTCACGGGCTAGGCTAGGCCGGCCCAGTGGGCCTAGCCATTCTATAGGGTAAAATCTAATCATATTAAATACTCGCATAATAGAGCGACACGTGGAACTGGAGACAGACGGAAGGTGAGACGGGTGGAAATCAAGACGGGGGGTAGCAGTTTCGGTTGACACCGGGAAGCTCCCGAAGGGAATATTGCTAATAAAGACAAATGAATACTTGCCATCCGATAGCATTCAATGAAGAATATTCTGCAATATTAAATACACAGTCCGTTATAGAGAATTATGGTATTCATGGCCTGCCGTTACACATTCTTCAATGCCCCCAACAATTGTCATTTAAGAGTGGCTTGATCCTAGGACCTTGTTCCCTAGGTGAGACTATAAATAATGAGTTTATTAGAGGGACACGACTTTAAACTTATGCTATATACTATTCAAGAGCTCAATAACATTTCATTTTTTGCTTATTAAGATTGATATTGCTGCTTACTGTCTTATCTTGATTTCAACGCTAAGTCTCGTATTTTATTTAATTTATTTATCATTTTGGATCAAATCGATTCACTTGTCTATAAACCACGATACAAATTCAACTGTACCGTTTTATGAGTAAAGAGTTTGGCGCCCACCGTGGGGCTTAGAAAGTTGCGTAATTGAGTTGATCCTTGCATCTATTACTAACCTGTTTAATTCTTTGTTTATTAGCAAAAAATCATTAAAAATGGCAGATAACGATGTCAACATCACACACAATGTTGAGGTCCAAGGAAATCAGCCTTAACGCGAAGATTCGACTAGTGATACCCGCAATAAAGGGGATGAGGCCACGCCGGTCCATGGGGGGCAATATCCGCGACATGTTCGGGAGGCAACTCCTGATGATGCTAAAGATGAGCTCGTTGCGAAACAGTGAGAATCCTAAGGGAACAACTAAAGGCTATTGTCGGGTGCTTCCAGTAACGCGAATAAACAAGGTCCAGTTCCCCCCGTGCTCTCGCAAACCAAACTCCACAAAGCGTTGATAACAGCACCCCGAGGGGTGAGGTCGGCTTCGATAAGGCCAGTGGGAGCGGCACCGGATCCGGTACCAATAATGAGAACAATCCCTTTAAAACCGAACTCATGCGGTTTATGAGGAAAATAAATGCCTGAATGGACCAAATCCAAGGTGCACCGCCAGTGCTGAAAGGACCGGACTCAAAGAAATACAGTCAGTTGCCGTTCAAACCAAGCACGCTCCAGAGTTGATCCCGAAACGGTTCAAAATACCCAACGTGCCAAAATATGATAGGACTTTGGATCCTCAGGAGCACATCACCACCTATACAACAGCAATGAAGGGAAACGACTTAGCTCTGCACGAGATTGAGTCAGTCTTATTGAAGAAATTCGGGGAGACCCTCACGAAAGGGGCCCTGACATAGTATTCACTCTCATCCGAGCAATCAATAGATTCCTTCAAAATGCTCGCGAATTCTTTAATCAAGGCCCATACCGGGGAGAGGAAGCTACATGCCCGAAAGGCCGACATATTTAGAATTACACAAGGAGAGTCTAAATTGTTGCGGGAGTTCGTGACTAGATTTCAAAAGGAAAGGATGCTGCTATCGACCGTGCCGGACGAATGGGCAGCTGAGGCATTTACTAAAAAGCTGAATTCGAGGAGTTCTGACGCATCTCAAAAATTGAAAGAAAGTCTGCTCGAGTTCCAGGCGACAATGTGGGCAGGCATCCATAACCGCTACGAATCGAAGATAAGAATAGAAAATGACCAACTCGGTTTCCTAGCATCATCCAAGGGTCGTGACCGAGAAAAGAATAAGGAAAAGTTGAAGGATGATTCGACGCAGATCAACGGTCTTCTAGAGGTCGATTTTTTCCCTACAAAAGGGCCGAAGGACGCGGCAGAGGTTTTTGATTGGCGATAGGTTCGCTACCGATAGGAGAGCAGATTACGACTGAAATAACTGATCATTGCAAGACAAAGAGGTATCGAGCTCTCGGGACTCCACCTACCCTAGGCTGTCCGAATATAATATCAACATCAGTATGGTGGAACTGGTTTCAGTAATGAGAAACATTAAGGAAGCATGGTTCCCGAGCCGATGAGATCCGACCCCAATCAGAGGGATCCCAGTCTATGGGCGAGTATCATGGGACTAATGGCCATCGGACAGGAGACTGCTGTCATCTACGCGAGGAGGTGGCAGCATTGCTGAAGAACTACCATCTCAGATAATTCCAAAGCGACCAGGCTAAGAATAACTATGGCCGCAACCCGGATAATGCGAAACCCTCAAAAGTGGGAAAAGATCCTCCTCGCCTAACAATCAACATAATTTTCGAGGGGAACTAGGTTAATAGTGTAACCTTTTCGGTAGACAAAAAGACAAAGGTGTCAGTGATCCATAGCAAGAGACTCTGGGAAGTCGCCGAGGACGATATCACCTTCACAGAGGAACACGCAGATGGACTCCTACTACTGCACAACGAAGCCCTAGTAATTTCTCTTAATGTTCTAAATTTTAAAATTAAATATATTTTGGTGGACCTAGGGAGTTCAGCCAACATTATCCAATAGAGAGTGCTTGAACAAGCCAAGCTGACCGAAAGCATTATTCCGGCCAGAAAGCTCCTCGTCGGGTTCAATTTAGCAAGCATGACAACCCGAGGGGAAAGCCTGCTACCCACGAATGCCGAAGGGGTAATGAAGATGACCCTTTTTGGTAGTAGACGACGATATGGGCTACAATATTATTCTTGGAAGACCATGGTTGCACGAGATGAAGGTTTTGCCATCAACATACCATCAACTTCTGAAATTCCCAACTCCGGAGGAAATTATACAAATAAGAGGAGATCTCAGTTTCCAGTAGCAAAGGGAAGGAGCATGCGACATAGCAATTACAGCAACCGACGCCTTCTCGCAAGCCAAACAAAGTCAATAGGGGGGAGGAGTCATCGGAATCCTATCAGGTACCATAAGAAACAGACGCAACCAAATCCACAGCAGAAGAACTCGAGCAAGTCGCGTTGTTTGAGAAATTCTTGGAAAGAAAGTTCCACTTGGGTATAGGATTAAACCCCGAGCTCGGGTCAGGATTTATAGAATTTCTTAAATTTAACATTGACTGTTTTGCATGGTACATGCAGATATGACAGGTATTTCGCTATAGGTAGTCGTGCACAAGTTAAGCCTGGATCCTAACATCCTTCCGGTAAGGCAGAAGAAATGCCCTATTGCCGAGGTCAGAAAAAAATTTATCGAAGAAGAGGTAACTCGATTGCTTGATATCGGTTCAATCGGGGAGGTAAAGTATCCTGACTGGCTAGCTAATGTAGTAGTAGTTCCAAAAAAGAATAATAAATTTTGCATGTGCATTGATTATAAGGATCTGAATAAGGCGTGCCCAAAAGACTTGTTCCCATTGCCAAACATTGATCTAATGACTGATGCGACTGCCGGGCACGAGTTGATGAGTTTTCTCGATGCCTATTCCAAGTACGACCAAATCAAAATGAACCCGGAGGATCAGGAAAAAAACTTTTCATAACGAACTTCAGCACATATTGTTATAATGTGATGACTTTCGGGCTTAAGAACGCCGGAGCCACTTATCAGAGGCTTGTGAATAAAATGTTTGAAAAACAAATAGGAAAAACCATGAAGGTTTACATAGATGATATGCTGGTTAAGTTTTTAAACGCATGTGATCATCTTAAACACCTACAAGAAACCTTTGACATCCTAAGGAAGCACAACATGAAGCTTAACCCCGAAAAGTATGCATTCGGAATTAGCTCCAGCAAGTTCTTAAGGATCCCGGTGTCACAAAGGAGGGTCGAAGTCAATCCCGATAAAATCAAAGCCATCTAGGACATCCCCGACCAGCTATCAAGCGTGAAAGAGGTTCAAAGGTTAACAGGAAGACTGACCCGCTTTAAGCAGATTCATTTCCCGGTCTGCAGAAAATTGTCATTACTTCTTTTCACTTCTGAAAAAGAAGAACAACTTCGAATGGACTCCGAAATGCCAACAAGCTCTGAAAGATTTGAAAAGTTATTTAGCGAGCCCTCCATTATTATCGAAACCAACGCGGGAAGGCCCCTACCGGATTTGAGCTGTCGCCACGAAAGGATCATACGAAAAGAAAATCAAGACGGGGTAAAATTGCCGAGTAACTGGAATGCGGCACACCTCAAAAGGTACTATTGCTGATGGGGATCGCTTATACTGAAAGTATGTGCTGCACTCTTTTTGCCTTCGTCCAGTTTTTGTCCCAATTGGATTTTTCTAGCAAGATTTTTAACGAGGTAGCAACGAAAAGCATACTACGAAGGAAGCATCGTCAGCAGAAATAAGACCTTTAAACGACAAGGCATGGAAATAATGAACCGCCACGGAACGGTTAGATAAATTTTTGCTCGATAGCAAAGTTCCTACCGGGAAATAGAGCTTGCTATCGGGCCAAAGGTTACCCAGCCGTTCATAAGTGCAAGCTACTAGGGGTAATTAGGTAGTCTTTGGCTCTATAGGAAAGTTGCTAATAGGAAGTGAAGCTTGCTATTGAACCAAAGATTATCCAACCATTCACTAGTGGAGTCATCAAAGGAACAAGACTTCCAGTGTTCAAATTCACATTTCTCGCATTCTAACACTACAAAGGGAATGATATGAGAATACGGCAATATGGCTGCCACATAAACCGGGACTATGAAATCGGGGAACAAAGATGTATCATCGGGACAGGGGACTGCGCGACCAATCCCGTGGAAACAAGTTATATAAATTCTCCATAAGTAATGGCAATTTCTTTTTAGCACAACAAATGCTTATGTACCTTGGCGATCTCGACATCAAAATCAACGACACCCGCTTTGGCCTCTTCCAAGGTTTTTCTCCTCATGATATACATTGAATATATTTATTCAACAATGAGGGAAGCTGCTCGGCACTGAAGCTCTGCCTTCAGTTGATCAACCTCAACCAAAAGGTTGTTCTGCTCGGATCTTGCGGCTTGAAGGCTGGCATCAAGGTCACGGATAGTGGTCCATGACCTTCTTATACTTCTCTTCCATCTGGGCGCGTTTCCCCTCAGCAACAGCAGCCTCTTCAACTTTGAAGTTCAAGGCTGCCTCCAAATTATTTAGTCTTTCAGTAGAGGCAGCCTCGTGCCCGACAGCAACAAGAACAGCATTTTAAACCTCCACAACTTTGCCTTGGCCTCTTGAAATTGTACACTTAACAGGGTGGCCTCTTGGCTGAGGGTCACCACCTCTTGTTTGCTCTGCTGCAATCGAGCCTCCAACTCAACCGCTTCAGCAGCTTGTGCTTCCAGTGCTGGGAGGCGAGCAACAATTTTCTCTCGCTCGGCCAACAGTTGATCCCCCTCAGGTGTGAGTTTCTCTTTATCAAAGATCAACCTCTAAAGGCCCTCGGAAGCAAGGAAGTTAGCCTACAAAGCAAAAGTTCAAATCAAAAATCCTGTCATAACGAAACTAGAAGAAACAGTAAAGGGAACAAATATTGTACCATTGTGGCATTGTGCATGACATTGTTTATCATACACTCCCCGAGAGAGAATGTATTTTATTCTTATCTTTCTCTAAAGCCAGAGGCTTAAGATAATTGGCGAGTTCCAGCGGCAGGGACAGCTGATGGCACTCGGTAGAGATCGAGAGGGAGACGATCCTCCTCTTCTGAGGATCTGCCGAGGGGGGTGAATAGTTATGCCCCAAATTCCCATGAACTGAGGACAAGGGAGAAGGGACATCTTCCTCTCAAGTGTCTGCGGTCGATGGGGATGAAGTAGTAGTTACTGGTGGCGAAGGCATGGTTGGCAAAGAAAGAGATGAAGCTGATAGCGTTATGGGTTGAGAAGCAGCTGCGGTAAAAGCAGTGCTAGTTATTGGTTGCTTATCAACCACAGACGGAAGAGGCCCGGTACCCAGCCTCACAGTACCGGGAGCAGCGACTGGGATTCAGAAGCGAGAGTTGGCCTATTCCATTATATCACAGTCTCCCTAGAGCGCCTGGTTGTTGTCCTCGGTTGGTATAACTAGCTCAACAGACTGAGCATTCTGTTGAGCTGATGAAGGTCGTCGTCTCCTCTTTAGAGAAGCCCCTTTATCACTGGCTCCCCCATCATCATCGATCACCACAGTGTCTGCGGCTGGCTGGGGGGCGACGCTCTTCACCTTTTTATTTTTACCCTCGGTCGTAGAGGAACGTCGCCTTTTTTGTTGCTTGTTCTTCGATCAGGGACTCCGAGAGGAAGCACTTACACCAGAAGCAGGTCTGATGACACCCGTTCGGGCAAAGGCCTCCTGCAACAACCTTGCCGCATTTGCGGGATCAGCCAAAACGTCCTCTTCGAGGACGGTAACAGAGCCTTGTGGAAAACCTGAATTCAAAAAAAAGAGAAGTTAGCCAATTTTCTTATACGCGAGGTAAAAACAAGATTAGTTCGAAAATCAAGTTACCATGATTTTCGGCCTTTCACCCCTATTTGAGGGCCAGTTCTTTCCACCGGTGGGTCTCAGATGTAGTAACATCCAAAATCTTCTGGACCCACTGGTCCAAGCCTTCAACTCTTGGTGGTGTCCACCGAGTTGCTGAAATAATAAAAAGAGAAGGATCAGTAACAACATGAAACAATCTTTAATCAGAGAAAAGATAGACGTTGAACTTACGTGTAAGAGTCCATGACTCAGGAAAGGATGGAGTTGTGGCCGTGATGATATCCCTGGTGGCAACTACAACGAATCGCTCTATCTATCCACGGTCGTTGTCGTTATCCATGCTGGTGAGCAAAGCATGATGACCATGTTTGCTAAAATTTATCATTCCCCTATGGAAAATCTTAGGGGAATAAGGTTCATCATTTGAGCCAGGGAGAGCTCTTCCCCCGTCTCTTGGCATAACCACCGAAAATAAGCTACTGTCCGCCACACAGAAGGGCTCACCTGTGCCAAGCATACTTGATAATGGAAGCAAAACTCCAAGATTATCGGGTCAAGTCCCTCGCTCAATAAAAATGAGTCCAAAGTAAAGGGGTACGTATAAACGTACGTAAAACCCTTCTTAGGGAAAGTTACCCGTTTCGCCAGATCGGGAGCGATGATGTTCAAATCATGGCAACCACAGTCTTCCTTCATAGCAGGAATGCTAGAAGGACGAATGGAAGAAGGGTATACACCAACAACCCATGTGCGGAAGTTAGCAAAAAGGAACTTCTCTTCAAAATCATTGGCTGTATTAAGGCTTCTGTGGATAATGGTGCTCACCGTAGGAGGAGCAGCATCATCAATGCTTTCCTTGTTCATTGAAGAGCTAGAGTTCTTGGAAGAGGAAGCCATGGTTAGCGGAAGGAAGTAAGAGTTTCTCTCAATAAGAAGGTTAAAGAAAGTTGAAAGCAAGAGAGAATTGAGTAAGGAAAGTTGAGAGAGTTCTAAAAATTGTGAACTGCAAAAGGAGAAGAATGAAGCATATAAGTAAAAGAATAGACGACTAAAATCGTGGCCATGATTACCTCGAGAACGGGCGAAAGTATTACTAAACTGTAGAATGATGCATGTTCGGGATATTAAATGCGGAGAGACGTACGTCTAATCAAGCGTCAGAAACTTTTCAGAAGGGGTCAAAGAATTTCCCGCCAAGAAAGGTATTTTCACCAACTTCCCGATGACACAAGGATGTACCGCCGGGAAGCAGGGGAACTCATTGTATAGGGTAAAATCTATTCATATTAAATACTCGCATAATAGAGCGACACGTGGAACCGAAAACAGACGGAAGGTGAGATAGGTGGAAAACAAGACCGGGGGCAGCAATTTCGATTGCCACCAGAAATCTCCCGAAGGGAATATTGCTAATAAAGACAAATGAATGTCTACCACCCGATAGCATTCAATGAAGAATATTCTGTAGTATTAAATACACAGTCAGTTATAGAGAATTATGGCATTCATGGTCTGCTGTTACACATTCTTCAATGGCCCCCCATAATTGTTATTTAAGAGGGACTTGATCCTAGGACCTTGTTCCCTAGGTGCAACTATATATAGTGAATTCAAAAGCCAATAGAGGGACACGAATTCTCCGACAAACTTATGCTATATACTATTCAAGAGCTCAATAACATTTTATTTCTTGCTTATTAAGATTCATATTGCTGCCTTCGGAAGTTCTGCTCCTTGAACCAGGCTATTTATTTACTTATCTCGATTTCAACGATAAAACTTGTATTTTATTTACTTTATTTATTATTTTGAGATCAAATCGATTCGCTTCTCTATTAATCACGATACAAATTTAATTGTATCGTTTTATGCCTAAACAATCATGTTGACGGCTCTACTTACACGTTAGGTGCTTAGGCCTTTAAAGTTACAGAGAAAAAAAACATACATATCAAAAGGTGGATTGTCAAAGTACATGAATTTGTGAGAAAAGATGTTATATTCACTTTCATGTTAACACATAGAATGGACTGATGCTAGCTAGTAAAGTGGGTATATGCCTCCATTGTGTCCAAGCAACGAATGAAATGCTCGGTAAAAACGTGGGTTGATGTCTCAAATGTGTCCAAATTGTTTGCTTTTCCGTTCAACTTTCTCTTTCAACATTTACAACCACACTTTAATTATTCATACACTCGGAAATATACCAGCTAATAGTCTTTTCTGATGTATCAAAGAAAAAGAAAACGTACTAACTATTATTCTTTTCCGATGTAAAAAAGAGAAAGGAAACGTTTCGGTTATTAGTCTTTTTCGATGTACCAAATAAAAAGAGAAAGAGATTTTTATGTGGTACGTTCTGAAACTTATTTATGTAAACAACATAATTTTTGGTCTATTTCAAAAACTATAGATTTATTTACCTTTATAGCAATTTAAAGAATTAAATGTGATTTTCTAAATAAGTACTAAAGCACAAGTTCAGCTAAAACGTGATACAACGTATTTAAAACAAAATCTATTTTAATATAACTACCATATAAACGTTACTGTACTGCCCCCACTAAAAATGAGGAATCAGTTTCTATCCTCATCAGTAATTATATTAATATTATTAATTTGATTTCTTCTCACTCTTCCATAAACAAAAAAATAACTTTAATTAATCTCTTGAAGGTTTTCCCCTCTTTTTCGCCTATTATACCACATTTTCATGATTCATCTTCTTATTCTCCATTTTTATATTCCAAATCTCTTGGGTACTCAATAAATACCTTAGAGATATTTTATACCTGCTATAAATTTTTAGCAGTTCTCTTTATATACTAATGTATTAATATACATGGTCTAATTTTATTGAATTATAATATTATATATATCTAGTATAATTTTTTTTCTAGAGAAATATTAAGGTATAATATTATATATAACTAGTCTAATGATATTTCGAGAAATACTATATATACTAATATAATAATATATCTTTGATCTTTTTAATAAGAAAGTACTCCTTGGTGTAACAATGATATAAAATTACATGATTTATAATGTATATATACCTTAAATATACATTACATTTTTCATTCTTTCAAAATATAAAAATGTATGCTTTCGCTAGAGTTTATATTGTATAAAAAGATATATGTACTTGTAAAAATATTCACGTATGGAAAATAAAAAATCTGTTATGAAATGAATTAGTTTCCAACAAAAAAAATAAATAGGAAAAGGTATTACCATTTAAATATGTTAGGGATTGGTTTTAACAGAAAATATTAGAAAAAATATTAAAAAGTAGTAGGAATGTCTTCATTAAGGAAGTAAATGCATTTGGTATGTGATTATAGGTACATGATTTAAAGGTGTCTGCTAGGAATATAATAATTTAGTTGTCATGTGTGTAAAATAGCTATTGCTACTATATTTCTGAAAAAATTCTTTAAATTTTGCCTATTTATGTTTTTTTTGGCCAAAAAAAGAAAAACTTACCAACTATTCCGGATTGGAGTTTTGAACTTTCCAGTGGTAGTATTATTATATATTATCCCTAGGATTAGGTTAGGAATCAATTGACTGACATAGAAGCAAAATTGACTACTGAAAAGTGTCGAGAAGATCTCCTCTTCCTTAATTATAGATTTTGAATTAACCTAATTAATTCGAGTTCGAGTCAATGAACCCATAGTAAGAAGCATTTACCTCATTAATTGGCTATATACAATAAAAATTTGAATTAGTCAGGATATACGGTATATTATGGATATTGGATGGTAAAAGCAAACTGATAAGTATTATTAGTCAAAATAAGTTTCAAATTTTAGGTTAAACTCACCAAATGCACATTTCCAAATGCATATCACATATTAATGTATCGTTTGAACGTAAAAAATAAACGAAATTAGAAAAATTAAAGGCATATCGCTTGAGCTAAGATTTTTAGATTTGTCTTTTCGATTAACTAGATAACATTATTAATCCAAACCATTTGAGATAGAAATATTATTGTTGAATAATGTGACTGAAACTATACAAATTAGATTCATGCTGATTAAAGCACAGAGAAGAATGAAAATGAAACTAAGAAAAAGAGGGAACCTTCGCAATTAAACTCTTTCTCCTGATATGAAGAGTAACAACAACAACAACCCAGTAAAATCTCACAAGTGGGATTTAGGAAGTGTAATGTGTACGCAGACCTTATCCCTAAGAAAGCAGAGAGGTTGTTTTCAATAGACTATCAGCTCAAATAAAAAAAATAACGGTCAACAAAAAAGAACTTGAGAAGAAAGATCCATATGTGAAGAAGAAGGACGACGGCCGATGGCTCAGAGGTTGACATCGTGAAGGACGACACCAGGTGGCTCGATAGGAACTGAGTAAATGTGAGATTTCTATGAAGAAAAAAGAATATGGAGTATTTTTTATCAATTCACGCACCTCAGAAACGTGAGGAACACTTTTTCTGCCATATTAGTGTTTTGTGTTTAATAGATACAATTTAAATTACGTTGGAGTGTCTAATAGAAAGTGAGCTTAGTTTAAGTGTGAGAAGTAAAAAACGAGGGCATTTTTAAGAGGCCTTTATTTGGCCTAAAAGATTTAGGAACTGTTTTAGCTATTACTGTTCAAGAATGAAACTAACTTTTTCAGGGTCAAACACTAATACAACAATTTTCTCTTGAATTATAATATAAAGAGCATTTCGAATTCTTCCATTTTGTTAACTTGAATGAACGGAGCACATGCGACAAAAATGCAAACGGGCTAATCATTGAGTTAGAAAATCGAAAATACGACGTTGGGAGTTGGAGCGAATGACAAAGGCAGAGAGAAAGCAGAGAAGTCTGAAGCAGGAAAGACAATTGGCGATGGCATGGGAGGAAAATAAATTTATCATATTATCATTTTTATTATTAAAATTACTGAAGTTATTCTGTTGCATCAGCAAAGTAACAAAATCCGGCAAAGCCAAACGCACCGGCGATTATTGAACTCTTTCCTTTGCATCATTAAATTTACAGGATCAATTTTTTTTAAAATAATTATACCAACTAAACTTTTCATGCTCTATTAGTTGTTTAACTTAAAATCAGGTTTTAGGATAAGCAATTAAATTTGTATTTGAGGGGTAAAATCAATCGATTCAATCCAAATATTAATTAGGCAGTCAAAATAAAATACGAAATAAAATAATAGATTGTAAAGCAGAAAGAGAAAGGGATATTATTTGATGGCTGTTTGGGGCCTGACAGCTTGGAGCTTAATTATAATGGCCTGGTATGCCTAAAATAAAAGAAAAATAAAGCTTCTATTATAAGCAAGATTGTTGATGATTACAGATTGTGTGTCTGAAATGAAGAAAAAGTTAGCTTTTACGAGGAGCCAAAGTTGCCGTTTCTGTAAGCCTAATTATCGTTACACTCATTTATTTGGGTCATTTGAACAGTTTGTAATGACTGCTTTAACACCGAGTTTTTTAACCGTACAATGAATGATGAATCTCGGATTTTCGTTGTTTGTTGACTTGCTACCTTTACTTTCCGTGAACTCTGTCATCATACATGAACTTCCGGAAACTCGACTATCTTTCCGAGCACACGAGTTCATCTTTGCGAGAAGTCTTCTACCTTTCTCCAGTTTCATGACTTTCCATTTTTTATTTTGATTGTTGTGTGAGCTGGTTGGGCAATCCCTGCCTTGTGTCAACTTTTGAATAGTAGATATGTGTAACGATTTGATCGGTCGTTTTGAGTATTTTAGTCTTGTTTTTTTATTTATTTCCTCATTTATGTTATATTGTAATTATGCGACTTGCCAGGGTGGTTGGTTTGGTTTTCGGGTGAGTTTCGGAATGAATCGGGACACTTAGTCCAAAGTTGGAAGCTTAAGTTGAAAAAGTTGATTGGAGTTTGACTTTTGTGTAGACGACTCCGAAATGGAGTTTTGATGATTTCGATAGCTTCGTATGGTAATTTTGGACTTACGCGCATGTCCGGATATTGATTTGGAGGTCCGTGGATCGTTTTGGCTTGAATTGGCGAAAATTGGAAAGTTGAATGTTTGGAAGATTGAGAAGTTTAACTGAGCAATTGACTTTATTGATATCGAGTCCATATTTCGATTCCGGAATTTAGAATAGGTCTGTTGTGTCATTTGTGACTTGTGTGCAAAATTCGAGATCATTTGGAATTGGTTTGGTATGTTTCGACATTAGTTTTAGAAGTTAGAAGTTCATAAGTTCATTAGTCTTGAATCGATGTGTGATTCATGATTTAATGTTGTTTGATATGGTTTTAGAACTTGTTGGTATGTTGGACGGGGTCCCGGGGCCCCCGGATGTATTTAAGATTGAGTTCAGACTATTTGTTCTTGTATTGAGATTGCTGGTTTTATTGTGTTTTGGTTTCCTTCTCTGCATTCGCGAAGGTTCGCCCGCGATCGCGTAAGGTCCTTGTTGGCAGATGAGACTTTTCTCTTCGCGATCGCATAAACGAGGACGCATTCACGGAAGACTGTGAACGCGGTTGAGGAATCGCGATCGCGTAGAAGGAAGGAGAGGCTGTGGGAAGGCACACGTTGTTCATTACGTTCATTTCTCGCGATTGCGTATAAGGATTTTGTGAGCTGAAGTAATTTGTTCTCCGCAATCGCATTTGTTTTTCCGCGATCGCGAAGGTAATAACTCAGCTGCAGATATTTGATTTCCAAATCGAGGGTTTTGTTCCATTTTTTATCGTTTAAGTTAGAGATTTCGATTTTGGGCGATTTTGGAAGAGATTTTCAAGGAGTTGATTCGCGTAAGTGATTTGACTCGAATTTTATTATTATACATAAATCCATCATTATTTTTACCATTTAATAGTGTTTTGAGTTGAAAAAATTGAAAAAATTGGTGAAAACTTCATAAGCTATATTTTGAGGATTTGAATCAATTTGAGGTCGGAATTAGATAATTTTAGTATGGTTGGACTTGTTGTTGAATTGGTGTTTTGTAAGTTTGATCGGGTTCCGAGACGCGAGCCCGGGGTTGACTTTTTGAGTTGACTTTTTGATTTTCCTTAAAGATTACAACTTTATTATTTGGAATAGTTTCTATGGTTTGTATTTATGGTATATAGTTATTTTGGCTAGATTCGAGCCGTTCGAAGTCGGATATTCGCGAAAAAGGCTTACTAGTGGATTGAGTTAGCGTGTTTGAGGTAAGTATCTTGCCTAACTTTGTATGAGAGAATTACCCCTTAAGATTTGGGTTGATTGCGCTATTTTTGATATATGAAAGCCGTGTATGTAAGGTGACGAGTGGGTACACGGGCTATATGTTGTATTTGACCGGTTTAGGCTAGTTAGACTCGTTCATGACTTTAATTGAAATGTCATAACATGTTATAATTTCATTGTTAACCTACCCTTACATGTATTAATCTACCCTCACATGCATTATTTGATAATGTTAACACTTGTTCCACCTTTTACTTGTTAATTGCTCTTATATGCTTTAGTTGAAGTTATTGTTTTCCTCATTGTCTGTTACTTCTTTAATTGTTGAATTGGTTACTTGAAGTATTTGTTTGCACGTAATAGCTTCTTGTTGAGTTATTGGTTGAAGTTGTAAAAGCCGTGATCACATTGAGGCAAAATTGTTAATTATTAAAATACCATTCTTGTTGAGCCATTCAATTTTAGTTTGCTATTATTGAGACTCTTGTACACATTGTGGTTGAGCCATGTGCTGTTTGTAGTGAAAACATTGATATTGTTGATTCTTTTGGCAAGTTATGGTATTTGGGCACTTGAGGTGCAAGTGGTGATATGTTGTGATATTGATAGGCATATTGTAGTATAAGAATAAGAGTTGATACGCATGCAGTGAGATAAGGTGAGCTTGATACGCGTGTTGCTAGTAGGGGAACTACTTGAAGCCACGCGGTGTGATAAGATGGGCTAAAATACAGGTTGTTATTTCGAAAAAAATAATTTTTAAAACTAAATATAAGGCTCTCGCGGTGATATAAGGAAAGATTGTGATTATGAAATGAGATTACGAGGCAGTACCTAGGTTGTGATTCTTATTGTTATCTCTCATTTATCTCACTTGTATTTATTCGCATTGTTTTCTTGATGTTCTTATTATGTGTGTTCGTAGATAATAAAAATGAAGTCTAACCTTTCTTCTTGCAAAATTCACAGAATTTATTATAGTTTTTCTTTGGTTTCTGATATCCACCAAATTATTGAAGATTATTAGACTGAAAATTACCAGGCTGAAAAATTGATTGAAAACCACCAGGTCTAGAGGTAAACAGAGTAATTTACTCATAATCATCAGAGTGAACATGATATCTTAGACTTAAATTTCCCGTTGTAGTAGCTAAGGATCTCTGGTTTTCATCACTCATAATCATGGAGTATGCCTTATTGACTGAAGGAAAAAAATATATTATTAATATTTGACTTCGTTCTTGGGAATATGAGTCACTTAATTCCATAATAATTTATACAACTTTTGCCTTCTCATATGAACAACATAATCTCATATTTTCACAATCACATGGTCAGTAGCGAAGTTACAAATTTTTTCTGGAGTGTTCAGATTTGAAAGAAGTAAAAAATATTCTCAACAAAGGGTGTTCAATATGTGTTATATACCTCTAAAATGTAATATTTTACCTATATACACAATGTAATTTTTCGACAAACGGTGGTCAATTGATCACCCTTATGACCATGTGGCTTGGCCCCTGCACTGTCCCCTGCACACGGTGCTGTGACTAATCACTCAAACTCATGCCAAAGGTCCTTCATTTTTGTGTAATAAATAGAGACAAAGAAAATATCTTGATAAAGATTTTTTTTTCTTTTTTGGTGTTTTTTTTTTTTTGGTAGATAAAGAGTTGCTATTTCTTTCTGCAGATTGTAAGACCTAGATCCATCAACTTTATTGAACTTCTCCTGGAGGTCTTCCCATACAGCATGCCCATCAGATCCGAACACAACTCCTCCAATAAGTTGTGGAGTTACAACATTCATCAACCAAGAAAGTACAATGGTATTGCATTTCTCCCACTACTCCCATAGATTTGAACTAAATTTTTCCTTTTTCTATGTTCCTTCTACAAGCCCTTCATTAAGCGATTCCACAAAGTACAATTGGCGGTGCCTGCCAATTGGAACGACATAAGCTATGCTCCCCTTGTATCAGCGAGTCCTATGCATAATGGATGATTATGAGGCAAATCGACTCCAAATTCTTCGTGAGCTTGAGTTTCACTAGGTGCACTAGCATTCACACCAGTTGCCCAGCAATTACACTAGCAGCATTAGCATCTCCCATGGCTACTCAGCTTCAATTTGACGAGAATTTTTCATACCGACTCTCCAACAAATATCTTTCCAACACTGTGTATGATTTTTAAAAAAAATTAGTTGAATGAGACTAGAATTTATAGCCTGAAGGCTCTGATACCATGTTGATTTTATGAATTGAGGAAGAAGAAACCTAGCAATAGACATGCAAATTGAGAGAGAAACGATTTGTGCTTTCTCATTAAGCTAAAAATGAAAAATGATTATTGTACAGTCATCCGTACACATTTAATCCAATACTCTGTAAGACTGTAACTAACTCTACATATTCAGCTAATAAAATACATCTAACGATAACTAACAACTGATTTAACAGACTAAAATGCGCCTGAATAGTTATAGCATCAAGTCACACCATTTTCTCAACAAATTTAAACATTGCTCAGCAAGTGTAGTTATATATATTCTAAATTTTCCTCTATATAGTAATAGTTTTCAGATTATCAACTGTTTATAAATTGTTGAGTGTGCACTAGTTGGATGTTATTAGATAATGCTGCGAATTGATCAAATAGGCTATCATTTGATGATTAAAGGCATAAAAACATATCTCACTATCCTATTTGGAGTGTATTGTCCAATGATTCCTGAGTCAGGTTGAATTGGATCTAATCTCTTGACTGTGGTCTGGATCCACAAGCTAGACTGGGTTGGCATTCGTATGATGTTTAATGTACTCAAGTCTCCTGAGCTTAGCTAATGTCCATGGTGGCCCAATATCCAGCTCCTTAGAATAGAAACCGCAGTATTGGCCCAAGTAGCATATTGTTTTGGAGTTGATAACTTCCTTTATTTCAATTTACGTGTCTTAATTATTTTCTTTTTAATTCTGTTTAATAAAGAATATCATACTTTTAATACTTTGTAAGTTTCTCAAGTTTAATATTTTTATTTTAGCTTTAATGATACTCATATAGGTAAGACATGATATGTTTAAGATCATAAGCTTACAGGAGTATTTCTTGTGTACACATCTTTAGTTAAAGATCGTAAATTGCAATTTTCTTTTTATGTTTCTATACTTTATGCTCAGTTAAACTAAACTACATTAAATGATAGTGAGTCCTATAAAAACTGTATTATCACTGTAGTAGATTAAGGATAAGACGGTGAGTTTGTACTACTCGTTGAACAATCTCAAAATGTAAATTACAATAATAGAAACAGAAAAGTTTGAGAAACATATTGGATGCAAATCGCTTCTTATGAAACAAGAACTACAATTTGTATTGACTTTTGCTAAATGAATTAATATAAAGGCAACAAATTATGGTAATGAACCTCAAGCTACAAATATTAAGGTCGCACTTCGCAAATGAAAGTAACAAAGCAAACAGGAAAAAAGTTGATCATTTGCAAGTGAAGACAAGGGATAATTAAGGTGGCATCTCTAAGGAGTTGGGAATAAATGTTGCTTATGTAATCGTCGTTACGGGCCTTCTCGTGCCGAGGTATATTTTTAGCCGTTGCCGATAAAAAATATATATTTTGTATATATGTTATTATATAAATATAATATATATATTTTAAATACTTTTTGGCTAGCAAATATAATTAATTTCAGTCGACCGGCTAATTTTGTATTTGCTCATTTTCTTTCCTTTTTTGCGTTTATAATTTCCTGATAATCTATAGTTTCAATTGCCAATTTTTACTTTGGCGATATTTCATATTTCATATTTCATAATATAAAAATGCTTAAAACAAAGAAGGTTAATTTGCTCTTGAACAAAATTGGTTTGCTGATAAGAAAGTATAGTTAGATTCGACAAAGAGTAACCGTAATTTTTTTTTTTATACGTGCTTCTTCCCGCTGGCCACTGGCATGCATTACTCTTTTGTGTACATAATAAGAGGAGCGTTTATGTTTCCTCTCTCTATATATATATCCATTACTGGGTGGCATTTGGTTACGTGATCCCTTGCCATAATAAGAGCAACGTAATTTGATGATTGTAATTTTAGTTCCGCGTTTTAATTTGATGGTTAATCAGATACTGTAATTTGATGACATAAGTGAGTCCACGTTTCTTTTAATTGCACGCGGAGGCTTGAGGGGNGGGTGGGGTTTCAACTTTTTTATTAGACAAAGAGGGGTGGGTAGGTAAGTTGGTAGGTTGGATGGTTTGACCGTTTTCATAGTGATAAGAATAAGTCAAAGAGGGTTTGAGGTGGTCCCACGACTTACGAAAAATATTTGGTGGGACTGAGGCTAGCACTTATGTGGACAACTATTAATTTAAATTACCTCATACACAATTTATAATGAAAAAGCAGATTTTATTAAAAGTTTCTCTATTGATTAGATTTTAAATTTTAAAATATATAATTAAACTTAAAATATATAAGGGGATAAAAAATTATATTAACCATACTCCCTAGTGATTGTGAACATGTGCACCAATATGTGCCACAGTGAAGAGGGCATAAACCATAATCCTCCGTATGTCGCGTTGAACAAAGAAACAGAATTAGAGTTTACCTTTTGTACCTAAGATAGAGATTCTCGTTGCATGTGGTTATAGGGGTTACACGTGTTCTTCTGTTTCCTTTTGTTTCGTTTTGGTTTTGTTACCCGTATTATATTTAAGATAAGTGAACATTTTAAACTCGATTGACAGAGTTTAGAGAGAAATACATATGGGGTGACAGAATGGACTTACCAGTATTTGAGTATATAGAAATAATTAATCTGAGTATCCGATTTAAAATCATACTATGTAATGTACGACCATTAATTATAAATTCATTTGGAAGCTCTTTACCATTTGATGTGGAACTTAGTGAATGTCAAGAGCAAATTTAGTCGATAAAGATAAAGGCAAAATGCTCGAAGACAAGAGAAAAGGGCATCCCCAGGGAGTTGGAAATTAACATTGTTGTTGTGATTGTCGTTAGGGACCTTAGGTCAAGTGGCGGATCTAGAGTATAATTTACGGGAATTTAATAATTTTTAATTAAACTATTTGTATATACAGGAGTGTACGCAAAATTTTTAGTAAGCAGTGTCAAAATTTTAGAAAATGAATGAATGAATAACATTATAATGAAAAGTCATGTCTTTTTTAATACTTATACCCAATATTTTTGTTTTGTATACTATCAATATATACATATTTAATAAAAATTCTGATGAAGTGGTGTCACGTGACACCACTTTGTCGCAAGGTGTATCTGTCCCCGGAAACAATACATAACAATCATCTAAGCAAGCTGTAAGAGGAAGAAGGTCATGATTGTAATTATCATAAATCTGGCACAAAACAAAGATAAAATAAAACTCCAAGAGGAACAATTAATTCATCATGTGATTACTAGAAATTATACTTGTATAACCAATATCATGTGAATTAACGTGATATAAAGTAACAATTTGCAAGGAAATAAATTAGAGGGTGATTAATTAAAATTTGCACATTAAAATCTAACTTTTGAGAAATAGAACAATACATGGAAATATAATGAAAACTTATCAAATGCTTAGTTCTTCTTAAGATCCATTCCTAGAAAACTCATCGTTATCATAAACTAACTATCATTAGACATGCCAACTCAGTAATTTGCTCTTCTATTAAACGAAAAACCTTTATTACGTTGCTACTATAGGGGAAGTAAATCAAGTCATATCCTAAAGTATGTTATTAGTAACGATATATATATGTTGGTTATGCAGAATGGGGTGCCATTTGTGCTTGGTTTAATGCATATGATCCAATTAAAGAAGACAAGGTCGTCCTATTGTTTATTGGTCAATTATAGTTGATGGTTTTTATAAGAGCTGGGATAAAGTTAATTGGACTGGGGATACTGATTGGGTGAACTAGCTTTTCTTTCTTGTTAATTTATATTTATGATGAATTGATTAATTTTATGTTAGACGTCAGCTCATGGCGATCCTCTCATTTTATTGCTTGAGATTAGTTGTCCTTACTAGATTTTTATCTTCTCTTTATTTATTGCCGTACTTATAGTTAAAATCACCTTTTTAAAGTCATGATCTACTCCCGACAATAATTTCGACGGCTAGCCGATGATAATAAAAAGAATATTCTATCAATGTATATCTAATGGGTTTTTAGAAGACTGGTCGCAAAAGATCTGTTGAAAATTATTTAAATAAATAACTAAATTATTCTAAGAATTATTGTTTAAAAATTGTTTTACATGAAGAGAAAAGAAAGACCACTCTTATTGAAAGATATTGAAATCATTTCTTGAGTTATTGCCTGCAACGTCATATTTATTTATATATATAAAAAAAGGATAATTCGGTATATAAAGTATTTCTGTGTAAATAATTTCATTCGGTTTATGCCAAATACTGTAAGTATGTTAACTAGGAAAACATATTGAAGTGAAAATTGAAGAGGAGAAAATAAGGTCTATACATTGAAATTTACAAAACATTTGATGAGAAAAAAAAAGAAAAAAAAAAAAGAAAGAATGGAAATCTGTTAAAGAAAGTTTTTCAACCTACCATAAGTAGGGGGCGTACGCATAAGCGATCAATATTTATAGAAAAATGGAGAATAAATAATATTAATTAGTATCACATTACTTAATAAAAAATAGTCTTTGTCCATTAATTTTGTTGAGTTTTTAAGTTAGAAGAGGCCATGAGTTTACTTCTACTTAACTACAATTATTAATAATAGAGGCTCTCTCAAATATTTTGCCAAAAGAAACGATCTAGTTAATGTTTGAACCTCTGACTTCCTCCAAGAGTAAAATTAGGAACTTAACCAACATGTGATAACAACACGATAAGGGTCCAAGAACTACAAAGAAAAATCAAGAAACGTGCGGAAGCTAAAAGAAAATAAAAAAATAAAAAAGAAGATAAAAAAATTAAACATAGATTAAACTCAAGAAAGAGTTTCTTGAATTCAAGAAGTCTATTCTTGAAGTTGAATCCTAACAACAACAATTAGCTAACGAATTACTAATCGTATTTGATAGAGAATTAAAAATAAGAGGTAGATTGTGAAACCCGACCCTTTAAAATAACAAAAACAACAATAAGCCTAAACTTATCACCTTTCTTGAATACCTAGAAGTGATCTAAGATTTCTAAGAATTCATCTTACCACCTTAAGTTGAGTCTTGAAGGTTGAAGAATAAATCCAAGAGTAGCTACACACAAGAGTGCAAGAAAAATCTCACAATTTTTATTGATATTGTCTATATAATCTAAGTCTAAAAACAAAGAAGACAGCCCTTATATAGGTAGGAGGGGTCACGAAATTAAGGCTAAAAAAATAAGGAAATAAATAACTAAACTACTTTGGACAACAAGTCCAACTACTTTAGAAAAAGGAAAATACTAGGAAGCAAAGACCAAATCATTCTTGGAAAGTAATTCCAACAATTGTAGGAAAAGGAAAATATCACCTTAATTAACTAGGAAAGCAATAAATATAGTCCCAAAATATATAGAAATAAGTCCCAGACTAATCTTGATTAGAATCTTGGATATCTTGAAAATCTTGAAGGAAATTTGCAAGCAACTTGGTACCAACTTGTACTCAACATGTAGCACGCCCATTGTACCCTTCTTGGACATCAAATAAGTCCTTTTTATGTTATAAAAACGTGTCTTTATGTGGGACTTCACGAGCTGCAAGTTTAGACACATTTTAGGTGCCAAATTGGTCCAAAAGTGGACTGACTAGGTCCTTCTTCAAAGGATGTCTCTTGGGATCCAATCCTCATCTTCGTGAACATAAATTTGGGCTAAAAACAATTGTAATACCTAGCCAATTCATATCCTTTACCCTTGATCTTTTCCTCCCAGTTTGTGCAAGCAATTTCTTTATTTGCACTTCTAATGACCTTGTTTTCCAACTCTTTAGCTTGACATCTTGTTAAAGCTTCTTTGAGATTCTAAAGTTTCATCCTTGTCCTTGAATAGAGTTGAGCTTCCTAGGATGATATCAACATGCCAAGAAACAATATAAGTTAAGTGGTATCATTTTTTTTTAACTTATGATTTTGAGCAATTTATGCAAAATATCCATTGGGCTTAAACTAATTATCCTTTTTTAGCCATTTGAAAACTAATTACAATATAAACCTACCTAACTAAAACTAATTACTCTTATCTACCCACCCATCCGAACTTTTTTTTAATCCATTTGGGCTTAGCTTAGCTTAATTTGGCTTCGCTTAGCTTGAATTGATTTAGTTTCACTTGGCTTGATTTGGCTTGAATTTGTTTGGCATGGCTTAGCTTGAATTTGCTTGGCTGGGTATTAAAATAAAATGGGTAGGAGAAAAGCTAATGAGTCACGGGTAATTTTTTCCCTGAGTATGGGTATTTGCCAAGTTCTCCTTATTATTTTCATACAATAATATGGCATATATCTCGTAAAATTTTCCAACAAAACGATATCGTGTGATACATGAAAGGCCGACCTTAAAACAGTTGACGTTCCGCATCTCATAAAGATGAAGGTCTTTGGGGAATTTCACGTGCATTTTTATGTATATATCAAAATACTTATTAATCACCTATAATATTTATAATTTTATAAATTAAATTATTATAGTATATTAACTTGAGATTACTATACAACTTATAAATTTCGAGTGCTGAATTAGCTTCTGCTTTAGGTGCCTCAATCGTTTACATTCTTAGCCAAGTGGTTACTCCAAAATTCCTCATTTTTGCCACCTTGGTGATACGTGTTTCTTCCGAGTTTCATTGGTCTACATGTCGAATAACTTTTTGGTGTAATACAAAAGATAACAACGTTTATTTTCCTCTATTTTCCCAAAATATTATTGGTTAGGGCATTTGAGATGATGTAAGAAAACTGACTCAGACCTCCAACTCAATGGAATTCATGTGGCTTACACTTACACGTAGAGTTACGAAATTGAAGAAACTTTATTTAACCTTTATTTTTCTCAATTTAATTGAAGTATCATAAGAATGAGAGATTTTATAATATTTTTAACTTCTTTGAGATTGAGACGCTGTTGTTATTAATTCTTATTCTATAAATTTTATAATGAAAGTATCATGTTCATTACACATTGCATTGGACCAATATCAATATGGTAATTATTGGATATGCAAGTCACCTTCTAATTGATAGGGACAAATCAATATAACTGCTTATTTGTTCTAGTAGTTACTTGGGGTGGGGTTTTTTTTTTTTTTTTTTTTTAGAGGGGGTGGGGAGGGGGATTCACTTGTATATAAGTCAATTACAGAATAGGTAGGTAAGTGGCAGGTTGGATGGTTTGACCATTTTCTTAAAATTAGAAGAAAAAGTCAATGAAGATTTGAGATAGTCTCACTAGGCACTTGTCTCCTGTTAAATCCATTCAATTTTAGATTTAGGTGTTGGGACACTTCAAAACTGTAAACTAGCAGTCAGGGGCTGAGCTATAAGTATAATAACATATGAGTGCGGAAATTTATTAAATTTTTGTTTGATCCCGTATTTATATTAGAATTTTCTAAACATATTTATTACTAATAATTAGTTATAAATTCAATAACTAAAATTAGCTATAAGTTTGATGACAAATTCAAAATTCATATGTTTCAAAATCGTTACGCCACTTTGCTAGCAGCAACGTATGAGAACACCCACAAGTTTTTTGAGAACTCACTCACTTTGGTCCAAATATGTCTCTTAAATATTTGTATACAGGTAAAAATCAAGCTCATGATACACTCCGGCCTCCAATGGGATAAAACAAGCTCAAGATATGATTGCAAAGGATCGGAATCGAAGCAAAGGTCTCATCGAGTCAGAATCCGGAGGCACGTTGTCTGCCTTCGAGAATATCGGGGTCATGAGTCGATATCAATCCAAATCTTGAAAGACTTCGGAGGACATTGTCGGGCAATCAAGGATGACCAACAGAGGGCCGTAATATTCGCGATCGGCCGAATATCACAGTGTGGATCTCAGCATGTATCGATAAAGAACCGACAATCAGTTAAACATAAGATTTTTTACCTTTTATAGAGTTATACTTAGAGTAGGATTCCGTTACTATATAAAGGGGGGTCTGATAATTTTTTAGAGACATTGTAACACACATTCCGAAGTAATATACTACTATTTTTACTGTTATTGTAAGCCCTTTCTCTCGTTCATCAATATTGTTCACTGTGAGCCTGGATCGAGAGTGAAAAAGTAATTAAGGCTAGAATTATCCTCCTCGTATGATTTGAATATACTGTATCTTTACCTGTCCATTCTAACTGAATTTATCGTTTTATATCGAATAAATCCGCATATACTTAAAACCACTCACAAATTTAATTGATATCCGATTTTGAGGGTAAACTGTTTGGGGCACACCATGGGGCTAAGGATAATAGTAGCAATTTGATACAAATTCTTGTAACACACACTACTTCACACTTATTCTTTGAAGTGTCTTTGATTTTAGGTCAAAGTTTAAAATGTCGAACTCCTAATATGCCCCTCTAAACACGGATTCTGAGTCTAGCCACCATAGCGAGAACAATAATATGATGCATGCTAATGAGGGGTCCTTTGCCAATCTCAACGGAATTCCGGCTGCTGATCCCATCGACGCCAACTCACACGTGGTCATTAACAAAAATTTGCCTACCGATCCTGAGAACAGCGTCCGCAGGGGAGTCCGATCGGTAGCCCAAAATGCTCGTGATGGTAAAGGAGATGGGATCAACTTACGAGTGATCTTTGAAATGCTGTAGGCTCAGCAGGCAGCGATAGCCCAACTGCAGAACCAAAGCCGCACTCCCAGTAGAGTTGAGCCTGAACTGTCCTGGAAAAACACTCGCAGAAATGAACTAGCCATCGATAACCCAAATGATGCTAAACCCGGGACCAACCCTGAGATAATAAAGATGCTCAAGGAATTGACAAAACAGGTAGAAACGAGAGAAAAGAAAATCGAAGCCAACGACAAGAAGGTGGAGACCTACAACTCCAGGGTCGACCAAATCCCCAGAGCACCACCAATATTGAAAGGCCTAGACTCCAAAACGTTTGTTCAAAAACCTTTTCCTCCGAGCGCAGCTTCGAAGCCGATCTCGAAGAAGTTCCGCATGCCTAAAATTCCTAAGTACAACGGAACAACTGATCCAAATGAACATGTGACCTCGTACACGTGCGCCATCAAAGGGAACGACTTGGAAGATGATGAGATCGAATATGTCCTACTGAAAAAATTCGGAGAGACCTTGTCAAGAGTAGCTATTATATGGTATCACAACCTGCCCCTAATTCTATTGACTCATTTGCTATGCTTGTAGATGCTTTTGTAAAAGCAGACGCCGGAGCCATCAAGGTCGAGACCAGGAAATCGGAAACTTTCAAGGTAAAGCAAAGAGATAACGAGATGCTCAGGGAGTTCGTGTCAAGGTTTCAAATAGAACGGATGAACCTGCTGCCGGTGGCAGACGATTGGGCCGTTCAGGCCTTCACCCAAGGACTCAATACTCGAAGCTCATTGGATTCGCAACATTTGAAGCAAAATCTGGTAGAATATCCGGCTGTAACCTGGGCCAATGTGCATAACCGGTATCAATCAAAAATTAGGTTGAAGATGATCAGCTTGAGGCCCCTTTCGGGTCTGTTTATCCTGTCCGAGCTAGTGACAGATCCAAAAGAGACATTGATCATGAACTAAGGTTATCGGCTTACAACTTTAACGTCGATGTTGCTGCTATCGTATCTGCCATCAGACGCA
Organism: Nicotiana obtusifolia; assembly: GCA_002018475.1. Lineage (NCBI taxonomy): Eukaryota > Viridiplantae > Streptophyta > Magnoliopsida > Solanales > Solanaceae > Nicotiana > Nicotiana obtusifolia. The sequence continues at coordinate 443,650 of MCJB01052430.1, read as the reverse complement.
TCAAAGACACCAAGTGGCCTCGATCTATGCAGTCCAATCCAGTCCAAAAGGATCCCAACTTAATATGTAAATATCATGGCACTCAAGGCCACAAAATAGAGGATTGCCGATAATTGAGAGAGGAAGTAGCCCGGTTATTCAACAACGAACATCTCTAGGAGTTCCTGAGCGATCGAGCCAAAAACTATTTCAGGAATACAGATTCTAGTAAGCAGATCGAGCACAAGGAGCCTCAGCACGTCATTAACATGATCATCGGTGGGATCGACGTTCCCCATAGGCCGATGTTAGAGCGCACCGAAGTATCCATCACAAGGTAAAAACGGACTCGCGATTACGTACCATAAAGAAAATTGTCTTTCAACGAAGAGGATGATGAAGGCATCGTATAGCCCCACAATGATGCACTGGTAATATCTGTACTCATAAACAAATCTCGAGTTACGCGTGTGTTAATTGATCCAGGTAGCTCGGCTAATATCATTAGTTCGAGGGTCGTGGAACAACTATGTCTACAAGTCCAAATCGTGCCTGCAGTCAGGGTTCTAAACGGATTCAACATGGCATGTGAGACCACTAAAGGGGAGATAACATTATCGGTGAACACCGCCAGATCCATTCAGGAAACAAAGTCTGCATGATCGAAGGAGACATGAGGTACAATGTTCTGTTCGGGAGACCATGGATTTACAACATGAGGCCAGTACCCTCGACGCTGCACCAGGTGCTGAAATTTCATACGCCAGAAAGGATTAAAACAGTTTATGGAGAACAACCAGCCGCAAAGGAGTTGTTCGCGGTCGATGAGGTGATCACAGTATTCGCACTTTTGACGTCGAAGGGTCTAGGTCAAGTGGCCATAGATGAAACCAAATAGCAATTACCGATCTTGCCTCGATCAGACCGGAGAAGCAAGGGACGAATGAGGACAATGACTACGGAGATCCTAGAGCTTCCATAGTCCCTGATGGTTCTGACGCCACCAAATCAATAGTCGAAGAACTGGAGCAAGTCATTGGTCGAACACCTTCCTGATCGTAAGGTACACCTGGGCACGGGGCTAGGTCCTGAGCTCAGGAAAAAACACATTCAATTTTATATAGCTAACATAAAGTATTTTGCTTGGTCCCACCTCGATATGATAGGGATTCTGCCAGAGATAACTACTCACAAGCTAAGACTAGATCCGAAGTTCCATCCGATCAATCAGAAAAGGAGGCCTCAGTCCGAAGTCAAGCATGCATTCATCAAGGACGAGGTATCTAAACTCATTAAAATAGAGTCCATCCGGGAGGTTAAGCACCCATATTGGTTAACAAATGTTGTAGTAATCCCTAAAAAAGAGAATAATTTAAGAATGTGTGTAGACTATAAAGACTTAAACAAGGCATGCCTCAAGGACTCTTTCCCTCTGCCAAACATTGATCACATGATCGACGCCACGACCGGCCATGGGACCCTCAGTTTTCTCGATGCCTACTCTGGGTACAACTAAATTCGGATGGACCCGAATGACCAGGAAACAACGTCCTTCATTACTAAATACGGTACCTATTTCTATAACGTAGTGCCATTCGGATTAAAAAAACTCGGTGCCACTTACCAACGCCTAGTAAATCGGATGTTCGAAGAGCAAATAGGAAAATCAATGGAGGTTTACAGTGACGATATGTTGGTTAAGTTCCTGCAAGAAGAGGACCATTTGAAACATTTGTAGGAAACCTTCGATATAATGAAGAAATACAATATGAAGCTGAATCTGGAGAAATGCGCATTCGGAGTCGGATCCGGGAAATTCCTCGGGTTCTTGGTGTCCAACCGGGGAATCGAGATTAATCCTGATAAAATAAAGGCCATCGAGGACATCACCATTGTGGATAATGTCAAGGCCGTTCAAAGGTTAACCGGGCGCATAACCACTTTGGGTCGATTCATCTCGAGGTCCTCCGACAAGAGCCATCGGTTCTTTTCACTGTTGCAGCAGAAGAATAACTTCTCATAGATCTCAGAGTGCCAACAAGCCTTGGAGGAACTCAAGCGGTACCTTTCGAGCCCACATATGCTTCATACTCTGAAGGCAGACGAATAGTTGTACCTGTACTTGGCAGTATCTGAGGTAGCGGTAAGTGAAGTTCTGGTCCGGAAAGAGGAAAGTACGCAATTTCATATCTATTGTGTTAGCAGAACCCTAGGCGAGGCCGAAACTAGGTATCCTCACCTAGAAAATTGGGTCTCGCTTTGCTAAGCGCCTCTAGGAAGCTTAGCAAAACCATATTTTTAATGCCATCCCATAAGTGTTGTGACTACTTACCAGTTAAGAAACATAATGCATAAGCCCGTGCTCTCGGGATGATTGGCCAAATGGGCCATGGAGATCAGAGGATACGATATCGAATATCGACCCCGAACCACCATTAAATCTCAAATTTTGGCGGACTTCATGGCCGACCCTAATTCCTGAGGTCGAGAAGGAGTTGTATGTGAACTTGGGGACCTCTTTCGGAATCTGGACCCTCTTTACAGACGGTGCCTTGAATGTAAGGGGTCCGGACTTGGCATCGTGTTGAAGCCACCGATGGGTAATGTAGTTAGGTAATCTATTAGAACTGTAAAATTGAATAACAAAGAGGCCGAGTATGAGGCCATGATTGCAGGTCTTGAACTAGCTAAAAGCCTGGGGGCCGAGGTGGTTAAAGCTAAGTGAGATTCCCTCCTCGTGGTGAACCAAGTCAATGGAATGTTTAAAGTCAAAGAGGAACGAATACGAAAATGCCTAGATAAGCTACAGGTAACATTATATCGGTTCAGAGAATGGACTTTACAACATGTACCTCAAGATTAAAATAGCGAGGCCAATGCTCTTGCTAACTTGGGATTGTCGCGACGACGATGAATTCAACTCGGGAACGGTCATACAACTCATGAAATCGATAGTAGAGGAAGGCCATGCCCAGATAAACTCGATAAGCTTAACCTGGGACTGGAGAAATAAATACATAGATTACCTGAAGACGAAAAAACTTCCCTCGGATCCTAATGAATCGAGAGCTCTGCATACGAAGGCGTCCTGTTTTAGCTTGTCCGAGGACGGTACCATATTTAGAAGAGCATTCGATGGCCCACTCGCCATATGTCTGGGACCGGGAGACACCAAGTACGTTTTGAGGGAAGTCCACAAGGGAACTTGCGGGAACCATTCGGGGCTGAGTCATTGGTTTGGAAGATAATCAGAGCTGACTACTACTGGATCGACATGGAACAAGACACAAAGGAGTTCGTGCAAAAATGCGACGAATGTCAGAATCATGCTCTGATGATCCATCAGCCCGGGGAATCGTTGCATTCGGTCTTGTCATCCTGGCCGTTCATGAGATGAGAAATGGACATCGTTGGTCCCCTGCCTTAGGCGCCCGGTAAGGCTCAACTTATCTTATTTATAACTGATTATTTTTCTAAGTGGACAGAAGCCCAATCATCGGAGAAATTAAGGGAGAAGGAGGTTATTGATTTCATATGGGACCACATAATATGCCGATTCGGAATGCCGGCCGAGATCGTGTGCCACAATGGGAAAATGGAAACAGGCAAGCAGAGTCCACAAATAAAACCATACTCCAAAATCTCAAAAAGAGGTTTATCGATGCCAAAGGAAAATGGAAGAAAATCTTGCCCGAAGTCCTATGGGCATATCGTACGACCTCAAAATCCAATACCGGGGCCACCCCGTCTCGTTGGTCTACGGTGCCGAAGCTCTTATACCGGCCGAAGTAGGAGAACCGAGTCACAGGTTCCGATATGAGAACGAAGAATCAAACGACGAGGCCATGAGTACGAACCTGGAATTAGATGAAAGGTGTGAGGTCGCCCTCGTCTAGTTGGCCGCCTAAAAGAAACGGATCAAAAGATATTACAATCGGAGAGCCAACCTCCGAAACTTCAATGCCGGGGATTTGGTGTTAAGAGATGTGAAACTGAGCACCTGGAACCCGAATGAAGGGAAGCTGGGATCGAATTGGGAAGTTCCATATCGAATTATTGAGATCACCGACAAAGGATCGTACAAACTCAAAACTGTGATCAATGAGCGGCTACTGAACAACTAGAACATAACCCACTTAAAATGATATTACTGCTAAAGTACGACCCCGTTCATTACTTTTCTTTAAATATATTATGGATTGGACTAACACTTACAGGTAATGACCAAGAAATGATGCAACTTTTAGGCCTAAAAGTACGTGTTGCACTCTTTTTTCCTTTAACCGACTTTGTCCCAAATGGATTTTCTGGAAATGTTTTTAACGAGGCAACAATGGATTGTACTAACTTCGAATTGAAGACCGACTATGAACCGGAGTCAAGGTTCGCATCGACAGTATCCGATCCCCCTCTAAGATCTGCCTCGAATACTGGGGGCCATCACCCTCGGGGTAATGATTTTAGCAAGGAAGGAAACTTCATGCTCAAACAAGTCTGGACTTAGTTGATAGGATTTGTTGTAAGGGCCAAATGGTCAAATGAATCGTGCCCACATAGACCATTTGAGCCATAACATAAAGCTTGTACACATTTGCAATCTTGTATGTTGCACAGAAATAAAAGAAAGTTTGTACCTTACATATGCATATTTTGTCTCTTAAAAATTACAGTATTTTGTTCCTTAAGGACATCGGGCCCAAGGGTCACCTCTTTCCGAATCCAAGAGATCACCCTGCTCGGGGACTACCGTCATGGGCAACCCCGGACAACTCGGGCTACGAAGCCCGGGGTCACAAAACCAATTAGGCAGTGCTCGGACTTCAAAAGCTACGACCATCCCCATTCGGGGACTATTATCCTGGGCAAGCACGGATGGCTCGGGGTAATAAGCCCATTGGGAAATACCTGAACTTAAAAGGCTACGGCCATCCTAGAACGGCTAGGAGACGTCTGAGATCCGTAGCCAAAATATAAGGCCGTCAAAATTTCTAAATCGGTTCAAAGGCTACCTTCGGCAAAATTATAATCTAAAATATTCTAAGTAAACACTTTGGGGAAAGCTTCCTGTCATACCAAGCCCCCATGACTCTTAAGCAAAATAATATCAAGAACGAGCATTGTTTAAACCTCCGAACAAAACCTAATTATTATGTGCTAAGGCATTCAAAATCTTTGCGGTCGTAAAGAAAAAAGCAAAATGAAACAAGCTTGAAATTTGTCGAAGGTAAAAAGCCTTGTATATATACATAAATTCTTACAAAGGACAAACGGTCTCAACAAAATACAAAAGTACAAAAGCGAAGAAAAATCTACTAGGCACCTAAGATGCCCGATCTTCGTCAGAGCCTGCCTCGTCACCGGAACCATCAGGGTCTTCCCCATCCTTGGATCCGCCCGAACCCTCGGAATCTTCCTCTTCCTCAGGGTACGCCAACTTCTTGGCCTCGACCTTGAGCCTCTTAATATTTTCAATCTCGGCAAATAAATCGAATCCCCGGGCATGAACTTCCTCAAGAGCCTCCCTCCGGGATTGCCACCTCACATATTTGACGATGGCCTTCAAGCGTTCCTGAGTTGCCTCAGCATCAGCTTTGTATTGGGCCACCATCTCTTTAACGTCGGCCCTGGTTAATTCCGCCGCTAACTTGGCTGCTTCAAGCTCCTTGGCAAGGGTATCGCGTGTGGCAATGGCCGATCCCAGCTGAGACTGGAGGTCTTCGACTTTTTGGGTTCAGGTTTCAGCTTTCTCCTTTATCGATCAAAGATGGGCCTCTGCCGAGGCTAGCTGCTCCCGGGTAGTCTCTTTTTCTAAAGCCAATCGGTCCATCTTGCCCTTCCATTCTTCGGCCATGGCCTTGACTTCGTCCATCTCAGTCCGGAGCTGGTCGACCTGATCAGTCTTCTGCTGGACCTGCGGATTCTGATTGTTAGACGCCGTGCCTAGCTCATCATCACTAACTTCAAAGATTTTTGCCTGTTCCACCAGGTCGGCGTGTTCTTTCTGAGTCGCATCCAACGCGGCTCTAAGGCTCTTGACTTTTCCTTCACATAGCTTATACATGCTTCTCTTCTGAGCAAGCTCTTTGACTTCGGCATCCAATTGGCTCAGCTCATCCTGGTACCGGAGGAAGGTTTTTCATGGTGGAGCACCGAGGCCTGCAAAAATGAGAAGAGATATTAGAATTATTAAGAACTAAAGTTGAAAAATAAAAATTTTGGTAACACCTTACCCAGTTCAGCGCCTATTGTGCTTTGTTGAACAGGCATGGCGCTAATACCTCATTCATTTTTGCCCGGGCCTCTTCGGTTACTAGGAACTGGAGGTAACTAGCTATCACTACGGGGGCGGAAAAAATTCAAGCATCCTCCAGAAAGGTGATAAGGATGGACCGCTTTCGACCAGGATCCGTGCTCGAAGCGGGGAACCGATTGATCAATATCAGGCTCAAGCTCGACCCACCGACCTCCGAGGGTGGCCTTTTCCTTGGCATTTCTAGGTCACCCAATCCGGTGAAATCCTCCAGGGTGGATGAGTCTACATCGTCAAAAAAGCGTCGGAGAGGATCGTCCGATCCATGGACCCCCTCGTGGGATCGCTCCTTCGTCATTCGGGCTTTATCGAACATTGATTCTTTGAATGAAGGCGATCCTGAAATATTTATAATGCTTGGTGGGGCAGAGCCGGCATCTCGAGAGTTCTCAGCCCTCACTTTGGCATCAGCCTCGCGAACCTGAAGGGGATTAGCTTCCTTCCTTTCCCCTCGGCTGCCACCCGTTCCTCGAGGCCAGACGGCTCGTGGGCCACAAAGATTTTATCCTCCTCGGGCTCGTCTCTGAGCCGGAGGAGTGATTTTGAGTCAAGCACTCGGGATATGGAGGTTTCCTTTGGCTTATGAACCAGTCTCCTTCTCGTTTTCTTTTTCTTCGAGCTCAGGGAACTTGGGGCCCTTTTCCTTTTCTTCTCCCCTGCTGTGGCTCCGGGATATCCCGAAGCAGAAGAATCGGCAGGTAAGTCTTAGGCAAACACGCAAAAGAGAAGTAAAGGAAAAATAATAAGAACGTAATGCTAAGAGAAGAAGCCTAACACAACCTACTCGGGAAAGGAATCTTACCATGGGAACGGCCCTCCAATGACCCTTCGAGAGTTTACGCCATGAACGCTCAAAGTAGGGCATCTGTGGGACAATATCTTGACCCACTCCTTGAGTCGAGGGACAACATTTGGAACTTGAGCGATAGCTGCATCACTAAGAATACTAATGAGGTAAGAGAGATGAACACGAAATCAACATTCGAGGGAAAGTTTTACTTACGTGATGCATTCCACTTCTCAGGGAATGGTCTGAATTCGGCCGGGATCAAATCGGAGGTCCTCACCCGAACAAAACGACCTTGCTAGCCTCGATCTCCGTCCTCGTCGATGCTCGAAAATGGGGCTTTGTTGGCCTGGCGTACAAGCTTTATTAGCCCCCCCCCCCCAAGAAGATTCAGGGACTGTACAAACGGAGTAGATGATCGATGGTGAAGGTGCATGAATTGATTTTATTCACAAAAAATCGGAGGAGGATCACGATCCTCCACAATGAAGGGTGAATTTGTTCTAGGCATACATTATACCTCCTGTAAAAGTCTATGATGACCGAGCCCACCGGGCCCAATATAAAGGGATAAGTGTAAACACAGATATCCCTCGACATGGGTGGTAATGGCCTCTTCGGAGTCGGGGACCACGATGTCTCTGTCGTCCAAGTCACAGTGTTTTCTAACCGTGGAAAGGTCCTCTTCCGTGATTGAGCAAATGAATCTCGCGGCATCCTTAAGCCAAACTTGTACGGAAAAAGGCTTCTTGACCTTGAAGTCGTCAGTGATTGAACAACCCCGGGAATGAACATTTTTAAGGGAGGTTCAGGAGGCGGTTCATTGGTAACCACGTTAGCAGCAGATCTCCCAAGGTCGACCACATCGGAAGTGGTTTCGTTGCTTCCGACAGTCATTTGGGGGGTAGACGCGACCTTTTGGGGAACGAATTTTGAGGTTTTTTCCATTGTTATAGGGGACAGCTTGAAAGAGATAGAGAAAGGTTGAAAGCTGGAGTGGATGATGAGTAAAAATTTCAAAGGAATCTCGAATAACGGAGGTAAAAATGCTAGAATATGAAAAAGAGTAGTGAAATCATGAGGGTACAAGGGTAGATGATTTGATGTAAAGTAAAAAACTGAACAGAAAAGGGGTTATTTATAGTGGCTCCGCGGCGTTTCGCCTCTAGGAATGGCCAACCGCGACTGACGTGCATTTATTGCCATTATGACATGATTGATGAACTGTTTCGGGCTTTTTGTTGTTTATGTCACGGCATATTGAAGGAGGAATCAGGGTGCTCATGTTGTTTCTCATCAGCTTGCTCTCTGAGAAACGAGCGGACTATCTGTATACGGGTAAAATCCGAGCTCATGATACACTCCGGCCTCCAATGGGGTAAAACGAGCTCAAGATATGATTTGAAGGATCGAAATCGAAGCAAAGGTCTCATCGAGTCAGAATCCGGGGGCGAGTTATCTGCCTTCGAGAATATCAGGGTCATGATTCGAGGTCGATCCAAATCCTGAAAGACTTCGGAGGACATTGTTGGGCAATAAAGGACGACCAACAGAGGGCCGTAATATCCGCGATCGGCCAAATATCACAGCGTGAATCTCGGCACGTTTCAATGAAGAACCGGCAATCAGTTAAACAGAAGATTTTTTACCTTTTATAGAGTAGGATTCCCCTACTATATAAAGGGAGGTCTGATAATTCAATAGAGACATTATAACACGCATTCCATAGCAATATACTACTATTTTTACTGCTATTGCCAGCTCTTTCTCTCGTTCATCAATATTGTTCACTGTGAGCCAGGATCGAGGGTGAAAATGTCATAAAGGTTGGAATCATCCTCTTCGCATGGTTTGGATTTACTGTATCTATTCTTGTCCATTCTAACTCAAATTTATCGTTTTGTATCATTTTTATCCGCATATCCTTAAAATCACTCACAAATTTAATTGTTATCCGATTTTGAGGGTAAACGATATTTATTCACGGATATTGATGACTCTTTACCTCGAATGAAACATCTTGTTTTAATTTATGTATAATATATTTAAAACATATTAGGAATTACAAGTTAATTATTCAAAAAAAAAATTCAAAAAGCAAATATCGGATTCTATTAAAATGAACAAACAAAAGGAAATACTCCAATTATTTCGTAACAAATTAAAGAAGAAAGGAGAACATTCTGTTAAAAATAGAGACATATTTTTTCCCAATAACTTTTAGAATTAATAATAAACGAAATTTAACCGTAACAAAAGAAATGCTAATAATAAACAATATTAACTTACTAATTTGTTGTATATATTAGTTGAGTATCATTCCTTTGTCAATATTAGTTGAGTATTTATCAGGCGTAACTTTGACAAGGTTGACGAAGTTTAATGGTGATTCAAATTGAGATAGTGCTACTGTTTATGAAAGGCTTCCTCCAATTTTATTAATGCGGTGGCGTTGACGAACACATAGTATAAGAAAAAAATTGAAGAAATTAAAGTTTTCATAATCTGTAATTTTAAATACATCATAACATTTTATGTCCATGAATAAATAATGTTAAGGCTAAAATAAAAACTTAAAAATTAAATTATTTTAAAATATAAAATAGCTAAACATCATGTGGTAAAAGATAAACTTATCATAATGTGGGCCAAAAAATACAGCGAGTGGAGGAAAAAAAAGATAAAAGTCAATACCTACTGCATCTACACTTCCAATTCAATGTTCAAAAGACACGTCTTATCGTCACAGATTGTTGTTTGACATCCAATTTTGGCATGATATTAACTTGTCTGGACGTCCTTGTACATTTCCTACCAACATTTTGCAGTTTCATGATTCAAGTCAATATAATATAACAAGAAATTTCTAAGCCTAATAAAATTTATATTGACTTTATTAAAATGTTACCAACTTTTGCAAAATTTAATGTTAAAATTAGGATTTATATCTCAATTTAGATTGAAGTGAAATCTCGTTTCAGTTTCAAAAAGAATTATCTTCCCGTTCCGAATAACTGTCCTACATGTATGTTGATATTCTCTCAATCGCGAGAATATTGCTTGTACGTAGGGTCACAAACGGGAGTCAGAATTTTTAGTTTATGAGTACTGAATTATAATTCTTTTTGTTTATTGGATCATGATATATTATTTATACATGTTAAATAAATTTTTTTATATAAATATAAAGTCTGAACCAAAGCAATCAGGTTTTTGCCAAATTCGAAACTATAATAACAAAAGGCCCGATGAAAATCAAATGAAACTACATGTGTAAAAAGTTAGAAACAAACACAATGACAGAATTTTCTGTTGGGCTATACTAGCCCAAATACACTCTTAACATGGTGTGATATTATTCGCTTTGGGCCAAACTCGTACGGTTTTCCCCAAAAGGCCTCACACCATTAAGAGATCCCTACACCTTATATGTAGACTCCCAATCTTTTCAGCTACCAATGTGGGACTTTGTTCACACACTCAATAATTTTTCCCTTGAACTAAGTTCCACGTGGCCCACTACTTCACGGGTCAATTTTCGAGATTACTGTGTGTTACCCATATTGTTAGAGTATTATGGCAACCGAAGCCCACAAGTAGCTTCTTCTTGTGTGCGTGTCGCCCCGCACTATCATTCCACGAGTTTCATACTTGTCCGGCTGAACCTGAGCTTTGGTACCAGGTGCTGGTCTAAACTATCCCTAATACACTTTTAACATGGTATGATATTGTTCGCTTTGGGCCAAGCCCGCATGATTTTTCCCAAAAGGCTTCACATCATTAAGAGATCCCTACACCTTATATGTAAACTCCCATTCCTTTCAGCTACCAATGTGGGACTTTGTTCGCAGACCCAACATTTTCACTATGTAATATTAAAAGATGAGAATGTAATATTATTTCAGAGTGATGTAGTGATAAAAGTGTGTGCAATAACAAGTATCAGGTAACTAATGAATGAATGTAAACATCGAATACAAATAATTTTTATGCTAAAAATATAAATTAGAAAAAGAAGATTACGTACGTACTTTTCATATTTCTTTTTTAATTTAATTTCAATTAGTTTACGAGATATAGTATACCATAAAAAAACAGACCCAATACCACGACCTAGTGCATCAATTACCTCACCAACTCTGCCTCCACTTTTATAATTCAATTCATTCCATGTCACATTGTCACTAAACCAAATTGATGCAATATTAAATTAACAATTTTGTTAATGTGATATATTAAGAACACCAAAAGACACCGTGACTATAATATCACAACTTGTTATAATGGAACTTAAATTTTTTTTTTTTATAAGAAAAGCTGTGTGAAACACTTGAAGCCCGGTAACAATGAAATTTCACAATATTAAATGATTTTACGGTGCAAAGATCATTTTTAGCCGGCCGCGAAAATTGATAAACTTCGAAATGTATGAAATTGTCATGAAAAACTTAACTAGGGTTAGGGAGAATAGAGAGAAGAAGAAGAGAGAAGCTTCTTGATTAAATTTGATATATTCTCTCATAATGAAAAATCATTTACAAAATGAGTATAAAATGATATACATACATTGGACCAAAGCCAGTAACCCGTCCACTAACCAGTCTATTAACTATAGAGAAAAAAAATTACACAAGTATTGGGCTTATTTGTGACGCGGCCCAGATGCCAAATATTCTCCCAGTCCAACACCCCCTCCCCCCCCTCCCCCTCCCAAGTTGGAGGAGGAAACCACCTGCAACTTGGAAAGAAAATAATAGTGACTGCGTAGTTAATGGCTTTGTAAAAATATCGGCAAGTTGCCTGGCAGTAGAAACATTAGCCAAACGAATGAGGCCATCACACAACTTGGTTCGAATAAAGTGATAATCCACCTCAATGTGTTTGGTACGCTCATGGAAGGCACGGTTCTTTGCAATATGGACAACAACCTGATTATCACAAAAAACAGAAACAGGACAGGAAAAAGGAACACGCAGGTCAGCTAACAGACGAACCAACCAAGTCAATTCTGCAACCACTTTGCTAAGAGCCTGATATTCAGCCTCAACAGAAGACAAAGAAACAATAAGCTATTTTTCGATTTCCAACCAATCAAGCAATCACCAACAAAAAAAAATACAAAAACCAGTCACAGATCGCGGGTATCAACACAAGCTGCCCAATCACTATCTGAGTAAGCAGTTAAGGTGAGGTCAGAAGAGTTGTAATAGAATAGCCCAACATCAAGTGTGACTTTAAGGTATCGCAGAATGTGCAAGACAGCAGCCATGTGAAGGACTCTAAGATATTTTAAGAACTGACTAAGGTGCTGGACAATAAAATAAATGTCAAGCCTAGTGTGTGAGAAAAAGTAACTTCCCAATCAAACTCCTACAGGTCTCAGGCCTGTCAAGTATATCACCAGAATCGACAGACAACTTCTCATGAAGTTTTAAAGGACACACCACAGAAGAAACATCAGAACAAGCATATTCAGATAACAAATAAGTAGTGAACTTCTTTTGATTAAGGAGGAGACCAGAAGAATAATAAGAGACTTCAATACCCAAAAAATAGGTCAAAGTGCCCAGATCTTTAATTTTGAATTGATCATGTAAAAACATCTTCAAATCAAGAATTGCATTAAGATCATCACCAGTCAATAGTATATTATCAACATAAACAGCCAAAAAATAGTCAAGGAACCAGGAGAACCCTTGATAAAAAGAGAGTAATCATTGATAGAATGAGTGAAACCCCTAGAGCATAGAGCTTAAGACAATTTGGCATACCATTGCCTAGAAGCTTGGTGTAGCCCATATATGAACTTTCTTAATCTACAAACCAAAGGAGCAGAAGAGATAGAACGCCCAGAAACTGAAAGACCATTAGATAATTTCATACAAATCACCATGAAGAAAAGCATTATTAACATCCAATTGAAATAAAGGCCACTTCTGTTTAACAGCCATTGTTATGAGACAATTTACATTGTACATCTTCACAACAGGGAAAATATCTCAGTGAAATCAACACCTTCCACCTGTTTATCATCTCTAATCACAAGCCTAGCCTTGTACCTTTCTACACCACCATCAGCTTTGTATTTCACCTTATAAACACATTTGCAACCAATGGCTTTCTTGCCTCTAGGTAATTCTACAACATCCTAAGTATTGTTAGCATCTAGAGCCTCAAATTCCTTTCTCATAGTATCTTGCCAAGCAGGAATGGAGGTTGCCTCAGAATATGTACTAGGTTCAAATTCAGCATGCTCAAGAATGGAATTAGAACAAGAAGAGGTAGATGTTCTGGAAGAGAGCAAACATAGTCCTGAAAATAAGTGGGGAGATGATGTTCCTTGAGGATCTTCTCAGATGAGGAGAAGAAACAGAAGATGAAGGAATGGAAGAGATAGGAGAATGAGTAGAGGTAGGAGCAACAGAAGAAGGGGAAAAGGTAGGAGAGGAAGAGGGAGCAACGACAGCAGAAGAAGGAGAGGAAGAAGAGGTAGATAAAGGGCAGCAATATCAAAAAGGGAAGAGGACGATAGAGATGAATGAGAATTAGAAGATTCAGGATAAACAGTAGAAGGGGCAGGAACAGAAGTAGGTACACAAGGAGATGGAATGGAAGTTGTAACAGGAACCACACTGGACTGAGAGAAAGGAAAATAGTGTTCATGAAATATGATATCCCTAGAAATGAGACACTTCTTAGTGGTTAAATTGTAGAGTTTGTAACCTTTTTTAGCAAATGGATATCCTAGAAAGATGCATGGCACAACCCTATGTCCCTGTGACGTATAGGAATTGTGACATAGCACAAACAACCAAAAGATCTTAAGTGAGAGTAGGTGGGCACCTTACCATACAACCTTTCAAAAGGGGCTTTGTCATTAAGAAGTTTGGAGGGTGATCTATTAATGATATAAGTGGCAGTAAATAAGCAATCACCCCAAAATTCCAGTGGTAAACTAAACTGAAACAACAATGCTCTAGAGGCCTCAAAAAGGGTTCTATATTTTCTTTCAACCATCCCATTTTGTTGAGGAGTATAGGGGTAACTAGTTTGATGGATTATTCCATGTTCTGAGTAGAAGGTAGAGGCAAAAAGGCTTGAACCCAGTTCTAAAGCATTGTCACTCCTAATGGTTTGAACTTTAGTGTGGAAATGAGTCTGGACCATTGTAAGGAATGCTTTTATCAAAGGAAATGCATTGCTTTTACCCCTCATTAGATGTGTCCAAGTAGTTCTTGTATAATCATCCACAATAGTAAAGAAGTATTTAGCCCCAGAATGTGTAGGTGTATGATAACTCTCCCAAGTATCAATGTGTATGAGTTGGAAACGTTTTGTAGTAATAATGGAGCTATCTGGAAAAGGCAACCTAGTCGCCTTGACATAGGACAAATATTACAAATAAAAGGCTGTTTGGATGATAATTGAGATAAGCCAGAAATCAATTTCATTCTAACAAAGGGAATATGGGCAAGTCTTTGATGCCAAAGAACATCCATTTTATTCATTTAAGTAGTATTACAATTAGGGATAACAGTGCAAACATTTGGTAAGCTAGGAATACTATAGTTACAAGTGGATGTAGAAACATAAGGACTAGGAATGGAACTAGAAACAGGAGAATTACAAGCAAATGTAGAACCAGGAACAACATGTGAATTAGCATTATTCATGGATTGTAAATCAGTGAAAAGTTGAGATAGAAATGGTCTTTTTCAGACAAGCTTGTAAAGACCACTGTCCAATTTACCAAGATTCAGAGGCTTCTTCGGAGAAGGGCTCTGTGGTATAAGTAAACAAGATTCATAAGAAAATAGGACAAAACATCTAAACTGCTGAATTATCCTATGCACAGAGATAAGATTGTGCTGGAAAAAAGGAATATATAGGAAATTATGAAGAACGAGGGATGGATGTAAGGCAAAAGAACTTGTCACTTTTACTTTGTATCTATTAGGTAAAGACACAAGATAAGGAACAGGTAAAGGAGTAAGATTAGTAAGAAAATCTTTATTAGATGTCATGTGATCAGTAGCCCCAGAATCAACTATCCAGGTTAGATTAACTATTTGAGAAAGCATGCATGAACTAAAACTAGCAACATTCAACAGATCACCAGATAGTAATGTTGGCAGAAGCCATGAGATTAGACTGAGGAGAAGTATCTGACACATGAGACTGTTGTAACAGAGTCAACATTTAATTGTACTATTCTATGGACAATCCCTGAATCATGGAACTCTGTTAAGAATAATCAGAATGAGAAGAACCATCAGCATTATTCCCAGCAATAGTGAACTCAGGCTGAGCAGTACCATTTGCTGCAACTCTTCTCCCCTTTATGAACTTGAAATTGGGAGGAAAATCATGAAGCTTGTAGCACTTATCAATTAAGTGCACAGGCTTCTTACAGTATTTGCAAAAGATGAGGACTTTGCCTTGATCAACATTTGTCCTTTGATCAAAATTTATCTTTTGATTATACTGTTGTTTTGGAAGAGGAGGAGGAATGACGGTTGCATTGAATGAGGCTGAGTATGAATTGAATTGAGGAGTAGAACTAATATGCCTCTGAGTTTCATCTTGGAGCAATATGTTATAAGCAATGTCAAGAGAGGGAAATGGTTGTCTCATAACAAGGTTGCTCCTAACACTAACATATAATTCATTAAGTCCCATTAAGAATTAAAATATAACTTGTCCTCCTCCAATTCCCTTTGCAAGGGACATTTACAAGGATTTACAAAATGCTTATGTATGAAGGCTAACTCATCCCACAACCTCTTCAATTTGTTAAAATAAGATGCAATATTCGGAGATCCCTGACAAGTGGAAGCTAATTCTTTCTCAATCGAAATTATTTTAATCCTATTAACAGTACCATATCTGGTTTCGAGTTGCTTCCAAATACACTCAGTAGACTCAGAGTATTGAACGCCTCAGCAATCTCAGGAGATAGAGAGCTAGTCAACTAAGATATCACCATATTATTAGATCTACTCCAAAACATTAATTTTGGTGCATTATCAGAAGGTCTGGACATGTACCATCTATGAAGGCTATTTTATTCTTTGCTAACAAAGCAACTATGATTTTTCTCTTCCAACCCCCAAGCCCGGTATCGAAAAATGGTATAGGCACTAAAGAAGTGCCAGGAATGTCAAATGAATGTATGAACAGAGGACTCGAAGGGTCTGGAAAGTATGTAGAAGAGGAGCTGGTACTATCTCTCGAAGTCATATTGAAAACAACAGAATCCGACCACTTTTATGCGAAGAACTACACATGAAAAATCCTAGGACAAGGAAAACCAAATGCTACAGACAATGAGTGATAACAGGTTTAGATTTACCACACTTTTTCGCTACCGGAAGAAGAACGACCTTCAAAATTACAGCAAACAGCAAAAAACACCAGAAAAATCAAAGAATCTGACGAAGCACAGGCTGAAACGAGAGTGAGAGCAAATCCACAAAATCGTATTAGGCTATCATCGAATGAAAGCTGAGTGCAGGATCTACGCGAATCCTCGCTTTGATACCATGTTAAACTTCGAAATGAATAAAATCACCATGAAAAACTTAGCTAGGATTGGGGAGAATAGAGAGAAGAAGAAGAGAGAAACTTCTCGATTAAAATCTGATATATTCTCTCATAATGAAAAATTATTTACAAAATGTGTACCCCGTCCACTAGCCAATCTATTAACTAGACAGAACAAAAATTACACAAGTATTAGGCTCATTTGTGACGCGGCCCAGATGCCAAATATTCTCCCAGTCCAACAAAAATTAATTACATTCTACAAATACAAAAGAGTATAATATATATATATATATATATATATATATATATATATATATATATATATATATATAGAGAGAGAGAGAGAGAGAGAGAGAGAGAGAGAGAGAGAGAGTGTTTGGCTAACCTATTACATACTTGTAATCGGTTAGCATGGTATACATATTTGAGTTCTCCAAAATACCCTTATTATATGCCGCCATCTTTTCATTAATAACGGGGACAATTTTGACATTTAACAAAAGAGGCCCCCAATCCAGCAATCTCCCCTCATATGCGTCAAGTTCCAAACCTGTCGTTTCAGCAACCCCTTCTTTTTCAATCTCTAGATCATCATTCTTTACAGATCCTATAATTTATTACTAATGTTTAGCCTTTTCCGTTGAAATTAAGGTCAGAAAAGAACTGTTGGGTGAGAGCAAATTGAAAAAATTCAAGAAAAAGATGAACTCCAATTGAAAAAGAAAATGAGAGGAAAACATAAAGGTGCCTGCAATTGAGAAATTGAGAAAACACAGTCAACTTCATCTGTACTGGGACATGTCCTCGCTCTACGCACTAGCAATACTCTCCCCTCTATCAGTTAAGCCGATTTCTCTTAAAGACTCGTTTTTTCAATGCCCAATAATTAATTTGTGTTCAATGCCTGAATGCTCTATTATTTCTTTCCTAGGCAAACTCCAAATAGTGTACTCCCAATCATCAGTTTATTTTGCTAGGTTGATAGAGTGAGAACATATTATGAGTACAGTTCTTCTAAAATTTAGTGGAAATTGCATCAAAGGATGGGGTGTGTCGAGTGTGAACTGTAAGAAGAAAATGAGATATCTTGGTGAAAGACAAAAATGTTCACATATTTAATGTGATGACATGAAATAATAAGGACATTCCAGAGAACTCAAATATCTATACAATCCTAACCTACTACAAGTATGTAATCGATTACATACTACAAGGATAAACCTACTCATCTTTTCTTGCTAGGCTTTATCGAGGATCCTTCCTAATTCTCTTTTGCTATTCTATCTGATTCTATCAAAAAGAAGAACAAAAAAAATAAAAAATAACTGATGTATTGTCCTTTTCGAAACAAACTAATTCAACAAGAAAAGTTGAAGAACAGGAAAGTACGTGGAGACTCTTCTTTCACCAACTCAGCCCATTTTTACTATTATTATAATTTTGGTAAATTGCAGATCTTGAATAAGCTCCATATAATATACATAAGTTTTTTTTCCACCAACTCCACCAAATAAATAAAAATAAAGCACAAAATTTCCACTATAAATAACCAAAACCTCTTCAATCATCTCATAACCAAAACTTCCTCTTCTCACAAAATATTTTAACTTTTCCTTCGACCAAAAAAAATCAAACTTATTGCCATGGCTACAACTAATAACAAAAACCTTACCATTACTGAAAGAGTATATGTTAGAGTTCGTCTTGCAAATGAAGCTGATATTTCCCATATATACAAACTCTTCTACCAAATTCATGAATATCACAATTACACTCATCTTTACAAAGCTACTGAATCTTCCCTTTGTGATCTTCTTTTTAAAGCAAACCCTAATCCTCTCTTTTACGGACCCTCAGTACTTTTACTCGAAGTTTCGCCAACCCCTTTTGAAAATACCAAAAAAGATGAAAAATTTAAGCCAGTTTTAAAAACATTTGATCTTAGAGCAACAGTTGAGGATAAAGAAGCTGAGGAATTTAAGTCCAAATCATGTGGAGATGAAAAGGAAGATGTTTTTATTGCTGGATACGCGTTCTTTTACGCGAATTATTCGTGTTTTTATGATAAAGCTGGGATTTATTTTGAGAGTCTTTATTTTAGGGAGAGTTATAGGAAGTTAGGAATGGGGAGTTTGTTGTTTGGAACTGTTGCTTCTATTGCTGCAAATAATGGATTTGCTTCAGTTGAAGGAATTGTGGCTGTTTGGAACAAGAAATCTTATGATTTTTATGTTAATATGGGGGTTGAAATATTTGATGAATTTAGGTATGGGAAGTTGGTTGGTGATGCTCTACAAAAATATGCTGACAAGGAGAAGGTTTAATTTGATTAAGATATACAATTTTAGTACTTCTTGTTTTGTGGAGGTGGGATTTGTTATTTCTTTACCTACTTGTAAAAGCAACATATTGAATATGTGTTTTAAAGAAATCTGGATGAATAAACATTGTGTTATTACCAAAGTTTGCAGGGTTTTTAATCAAGCAATCTCCGCAAGGATATAAATTAGCTGTTTTTCTCTTTTTTGGTTCCCTTTAAATGTTTAATATGATTTGGAATGAATACTTGTACTTTCACCATATTTAACTATTTAGATAATTTTATTAAAATAGTTGATGAAAGAATATAATTAGCAGTATTAGTCGAGAACCATTTTCTTTTGTCTGGAAAAGCGAAAGAGAGTATCCACTTCGATATATAATAGTGGTCGATAATTTGGTAATCCGTGTAAGTAAAGGGAATCAGGATTTGAACTTTGTGGGCACGAGTGGCTCAATTCCAAGGCTGCTAAAGGCTTTAGGCTCAAAAAGAAAAAAAACATGAAGCCCCAAATATTACTCATATGGCATATATAATGTAAGTATATTTTGAATAACTACTCCTATAATTATGTATAATAATAAGTAAATCCTTTGCTCAACCATTTCAATATCAATAATTATTATGGCATAATTCCAAACATTATGCTATTTTTTAGGGAGAATTTGGTTGAACTATAACAGACTAATGGGATGTATTTAAATGACTTCTTACTTCATTTCTCTTATTCTCTTCAACTTGGATTAATTTTCACTTAACAATTGCGTATGTACATACTTTGAGCTAATTAACTCCATTGTTGGACTTATTTTGCAACAAAAGTACTACGGAAGACTGTACAAGTATAATACTCTAATTGATAAATTCAATGAAATAAAGAGATTTGATTCTTATTTCACATGCCTATATAATATCATAAAAAAATAAAGGCATTTCCCCAATGGAAGATGTTTTTCGGAAGTGAAATTAATGAAAGTTTACCTAAAATCAACAATATCATAAGAATAATTAAATAAATTAAATACATAATCAATTACGAAGAAAATATTAGGAGAAGTTTGACTATAAAATATAATTAACGTTTTTGCTTCCAAAGGTCTCTAACAACGATTCAACTTTAGGCCTCGTACCCCATCGAGTCATCAATGTTTGTGGGTTCTAAATTTAAAATAACAATATCATGTGTTAATAACTAAGTTTTGAATTTAATTTTTATTCATATTAATAAATTTTTTAATATAGATACAGAGTTTAATCTAAAGTTATATTTAGCCAAACCAGTCGCTAACCTTTAAGATCCGCTCCTGCGTGTAAGCCATAATGCACTAATACAAGACTTCACAAACCTCCAACTTAACAGGTTGTGCAATATGAGACTTTTTGTTTTCTACTGCTGCCAAACAAGAAGATTAACGCGCATTTGACCTAGTTCAAGTTTTGAGTTATAACAGTGGTAACTACTAACAGATAGTTGAGAACAAAAACGGAGTACTAAAAGTATCTGAAATTTTGTGGTTTTAGTGAAATCATCAAATGGTCAGCTTAAATAAAATGGAGAGAATATTCGCTGTGGACAGGGGATGAATATGATTAGTTCACCTTTAATCAAAGGTTACGAGTTCGAGCCTTCATAATGAAAAAATTTCAATAAAATATGCTTCTCTTTCAATTGAATTCACACGAGAATCCAGATTAATTGGGACCTCACGACAGATGTAAGACACTGAATAAAAAGAAAAACAAAAGTTGGCTTTTAATGAGACAAAGATTGTAATTAACTAGAGCTTTAAAGTAGCTAGTAAAAAAGGTGGGCCGCGGCACAAGAGTGGACAAATAAAGCATGTTAGTTTCTAATAAGATGGACAGAGAGCAACCTCTATATCGGTATATTCCTGATATAATTTGCACTTAAGTGCTAACAATGACATTTTACCGACTTAATTATGATATACCAACTTCCCACCAAATGTACTTCTTGTTTGAAACTCAAATTTAGTCTCTTAAACAGTAATTTCCTTAAAGGGAATAAAAACAAATGTGGTCTCAACCGTCAAATCATGGGTTTAATTTGGATCAAAAAGTTCCTCTTATATATCAAGCTTTTGAAGATTGCATAAACCAAATTTATTTTCGCCTTATGCTCACCCTAACCCTTAAATTCTTCTAAAATATTCAGAGAAAAGGGAAGTACTAATTTGAAGGGGTGAGTGTTTATATCAAACTAATGAATATATAAATTAATTTTTTGCTTACACTTTTTTTATTGAATGACCACGGATAGTATTACATTATTGGACGTTTACAATTGGTTTGATAATTGATACAATGGGATAGTTTCACCAAATCCTCCAATGCAAAATTCATCATCAATAGGGTCTGAAACTGTCATCTTATCTGAAACCCTACATTATATACCTTGTTTAGAAAAGAAGTGAAGAATTTTTCATCTCCATCCCACTTTCTTCCATATCTATACATGGAAAATAAAACCACTCTTTTCACCTTCCACAATGATTAATTTCCCTTTTTCTTTGTTCTTATTACTGATGATAAAATATGTTATCAACTCAAAAAGTTTCATTTCATTATATTCAAGCAATGATTATATCTAATACTCCTTTTGTCCCAATTTATCATAATGATAATATCTAATACTCTCTTTATTCTAATTTATGTGTCGAAATTCGAATTTAAATAATAATTATATCTGATACTCCCTCAATCCCGAATTTATATAATAGAATTTGGATATAATTAGCGATGATCATAATTGTTATTCCCTCAAAATCCAAACATAGCAATATAAATTGAAATTGAGATAACAACTATTAAGAAGGTGGTGTATTCTATTTAAGCAATGATCATATTTGATAAAGCTTAAGAAGGTGATGTATTTGGACAGTCTCCATAACCATTTCGAAGTGTGTGTATTAGAAAATTGCAATCGACTCGTTGATTCAAAAAGTAATTAAAGACTTCTTAAAATAATTTATTCCTGACACACCATCCATAAGTGCTCGAAATTCCTCACTACATAATCGAATTTTTCCAATTATCGCATAAGTTGAGTCGATTCAAAAAGATGATTTTTATCATACATATCTTGACTTTAGTTAGTCGTTTTAGTATTGTATAATATATATTGTATCAAAATTAATTAGCTATTGAGATTAATTATCAATTTGCAGTTGTTTGTACATGGTTAATTTTAACATGCTTCGTCTAAATTAACACTGTACGGATAGAATCTTTTGTTCCCAAAATACCATTTAAGGTATTTTTATATATAGCAAAGATCATCCAAAAGTATTAAAAAGAAAAAAGAAAGAAAAAATATAGACATTACTTTATGCCTTTATTTTCTTTAAAAACATGCTACGATGGTCTATAATGGATACGTTAATTTTATTATGTCAATTAACTAGTATTTTATTTCGGTCGGTTTAAATTCATAAAAATATATATGAATTGCCAGTGAAAGTCTATCGTAGAATATTTAATAGCCAATAGAGTTATGATTAAAGGATATGTACATTGTATTTTTCTCAAAATATATTTAGGGACTTGTAATTTCATTTTGGAAATACAAATCTAAAATGCACACATAGCCATTTAAAGAAAGAAATTAGAACATGAGAAAATAAAAAGTCAAAAACTTTCTTTTGTGTAAAGCAAAAGGTTGAAACCAAAGGATCCCACGCAATCCATATCCACTTATGGCCTCTTGGTTTTGTCAAGAAGTGGATATGAACACAATCACCAATTGTGGAATATATAGAAAGTCAATTTTATCTTTCTTTTTTCAAAGAAAAGTCTTTTTTTTGGCAATAGATATTTATATACGAAGGAAAAAGTAACTTTACCTAACTGGTTTAGAAGAAGTCTCATCTAACTTTTGACACATTCAGGGTGGGTTGGTGGACGACGAGTATTTCATCATCATAACCTAATACACTCGTGTTTATTTTTGACACATTCACGTCATCAACTTTCCACAAGCAAGACATCGCTCCC
>MCJB01052430.1:386374-420629 GCA_002018475.1 Nicotiana obtusifolia | reverse complement strand
CCCCCCCCCCCAAACCCTTCTTTGGCCCTTCTTAGTTACTTTCATCTTTGATGCTTACATCCTATACATCATAAGTTTCAAGGGAGCCTAAAATTCTTCTCACTTTTTTTTTCTATTCATTTGACTTTGGAAGATAAACCACGATAAAGTATGTTTTTTTACTGGATTCAGGATCCATTACTTCGATTAATTCGGGTATGCACTGAATAATTCACTAAAGGGGTAAAGCATTACCAAAGACGTTTTTATTTTTAGGGTTCTATTAAGGATAAAAAAATTCCAACCATTCCAACATATTCTTTGACAATAGAATATATTTTTAATTATTTTATCTTCATTTTCTATTATGAGAAGTTGAATATAGTAGTTATAGGTGGAGTAGTGTACGTGTAAAGCTGTAGCCAGACTAGTGATAGCTGGCATAAGTTAATAGTTGTTAGTTGTGAATTAGTGAGATAATTAAAGGTAGTTAGTGTCTAAACAGTGTATGTATGTATAGGGACTATCAGTTAATGAAACAATTGATACTTTCATTTCAACTCCTCTTCTCTCTTACACAGAAGATTCTCGAAGAGCTGTAGCTCAAACCTTCCATGGCTTCCCCCATATTTTAGCTCAAACCTTCCATAGTATCAGAGAGTTCTATTCTGGATACAAACGCAGTTTCATCTATTTTTAATTCTTTGTGAGAAATCACAATCTCCGTGTAACATTTCAATCCCAATTTGTGGTGTGAAGTTCTGTTTCTACAAATTCATCAATTACGAGCTATGGCGGTAGATAAGCTCACATATACTCATCCTTTGTTCATGAATTCCTCCGATACTCCTGGAGCTGTGCTGATTCCAGTCAAACTTACTGGATCTGAGAACTACGGCTTTTGGAGCAGGTCAATACGTATCGCTTTGCTAGCCAAGATGAAGCTAGGGTTTGTGTTGGGTACTTATAAGAAGGAGTCCTATGAGATTGAATTGCATGAACAATGGGACACATGCAATGCCACAGTTCTCTCATGGATCATAAAAATAGTGTCGAAGGATCTCCTTAGTGGAATCGTTTATGCATCAGATTCTCACACTGTTTGGAAGGATCTGAAGGAGCGCTTTGATAAAGTTAATCGCATGAGGATTTTTCAAGTTCATCGCCAAATTGCCACTCTGTCACAAGGTACTAGCTCAGTCTCTATTTATTTCACAAAGCTGAAAGAGCTTTGGGCTGAATATGATGCAATAGTTCCACCTCTTGGTTATGATTGTGCTAAATCAAAGGACTATATCGAACATTTCCATCAACAAAGGCTATTACAATTCTTTAGTGGACTAAATGATTCATATGGCTAAGCTAGAAGATAAATTCTGTTAAAAAAAAATTGTTCCTACATTTATTAAAGCCTATGGTATGATGATTGAGGATGAAAGCCAACACTCAATAGGTCTGAATATAATAGGTGAGAAAACAGATCCACTAGCTATGTAGATAGGTCGAGGACATGCTGGCAGGGGTAACAAGCCATTTGTGTACTGCAAATACTGCAACATGAAAGGCCACACTAAGGAGAACTGTTATAAGCTCATTGGATATCCCCCTCAGTTTAAGGCAAAGAGGGACTTTAAGCCTGGGTATGAAGGAAATGGAGGTCAATGTTTTGTGGGAAGCAGCCTAGTTATGCCCTTAATGGTGTAAACAATGTATTTGGCAACATTGACATGTCATCACAAGCTCAGACATATGGTGAAAGGTGATCAGTTCCAGAGGTGAAGGCTCAACATTTCACTGAAGATCAGTATAAATAAATTCTGAGCTTGTTAGACAAAGAATCTGGTGGAGCTCCAACAGAAGGAGGCAATCAAGGTGTTGGAGGAAATCAGACCAATGCTACAGGTACTATAACTTATCTTATGTCAAAGGTATCAGATAAATGAATGGATCATAGATTCAGGAGCAACTCATCATATAGCAAGCAACGAAGCCATGCTAAAGTCTGACAAAAGGCTAGTCTTAATGATAATGTGTATTTGCCTACTGGAGATAAGGAAGCTATCACTCACATTGGTCGGGCAACTTTGTTTAATAATGAAGATGTGACCAATGTTTTGGTTGTTCCTGATTTCAAACTCAACTTGTTATTAGTAGCAAAGCTCACTAAAACTCTCATGTTCAGTGAACTTTTTCCCTGACTTCTGTGTATTTCAGGAGCTTTGGAATGGCAGGGTGAAGGGGATTGGTAAACAAAGAGGAGAGCTGTACATATTCAGAAATGCATGACCAATTAGACACAACATAGGACACAGAATAATAGCAGCAGTCCACAAAAGAAGTAGTGCTTATGGCACCAGAGGTTTGGCTATCCTTCCATTTTAGTTGTGAGGTCTATGAGATTGTTGACATAACACTGTAGATAGTTCATTATCGAATAAGTGTCCAATATTCCCATTGGCAAAGCAAACTAGGCTAGTTTTCCTACTAGTGAGTCTAGAAGCAAATTGCCATTTCATCTTGTACATATGGATCTTTGGGGCCCTTATAAAATGTCAACTTTTGATCACAAATCTTACTTCTTGACAATTATGGATGACTATAATAGGTATAATTTATTTGTTACAACTTAAATCTGAAGCTATTGTGACCATTTAGTCCTTTCTATCTATGGTTAAGACACAGTTTGATGTGGTAGTGAAGGTGTTAAGGACTGACAATGGTACTAAGTTCTTCGATGCTCACTCTAATGAACTCCTTCAAGACTTGGGAATTCTTCACCAAAGTAGCTGTGTGCACACCCCTCAATAGAATGGAGTGGTTGAGAGGAAGCACATGCACATTCTCAATATAGCTCGAGCACTGAGGTTTCAATCCAAAATTCCCATTAAATATTGGGGCCTATGTGTCAAGGTTACTGTCTACTTAATGAATAGGCTATGCTCCATTGTTACAAAGGGAAAAAGTCTTTATGAGCTGCTATATAAAAAGCAAGCATTCTTGAGCCATTTAAGGCTGTTTGGTTGTTTGTGCCATGCCACCAATAATGCGAAAGGAGATAAGTTTGCAGAATGAGTTAGGCAAGCAGTATTTATGGGATACTTTGAGACACAGAAAGGTTATGTCCCACTGGATCTTAATTCCCAGCAGTTCTTGGTTAGTCGAGATGTCATCTTTCAAGAGACTATTTCCTTTTGCCACTCAATCTCATAAATCACCCATTGATCATTTGCAAATGTCCTCTCTTGAACCTTCCCAGTCCTCACAATTGCCTCCAAATCCCACTGATGCCCCTTCTACTGATGATGATACCTCACTCACCTCTGACGATGACACAGATGGGTTTTCAGAGTTGGAGAATGAAGGAGGAGCAGAAGTGCTGCCAGAACCTGAGACAGAAGTGCTGCCAGAACTTAAGATACCTGACGTTTCAGCACTATCTTCAGCAGTACATTCCCCAACTCTTAGAAAGTCTACCAACCTGCATGTATGAAAGATTATGTCACCAATCAAACCACTAAATCCAAGTATCCTATCTCTGATCACTTGTCATATGACAATGTACACCAGTCTACTAGAGTTACCATGCACAATTCTCCACATTAGTGGAACCTTTAAACTTCAAGGAAGCAGCCAAAGATGCAAGGTGGGTAGAAGCAATGAAGCAAGAGATTAAAGCATTGGAAGATAACAATACATAGGAGGTGGTAGACTTTCCAAATGGTAAGAATGAAGTAGGATCCAAATAAGTATACAAAATAAAGTTTCAGGCAAATGGGGAAGCAGAAAGGTTTAAGGCTAGGATTGTAGCAATGGGCTATAGCCAAAATGAAGGACTAGACTATCATGACACATTTTCACATGTTGTGAAATGGTAACAATAAGATCAGTAATAGCTCTAGTTGTTTCTAAATATTGGAACCCGTTTCAAATGGACGTGTACAATGCTTTCTTGCAAGCAGATCTATGTGAGGAAGTTTACATGGAAATGCCAGATGGTTTCAGAAGACAGGGGGAGCAAAAGGTTTGCAGATTGCTTAAGTCCCTTTATGGCCTAAACAGACATCTAGACAGTGGAACATTAAGCTTACTGATGCCTTGTTGGATACTGGTTTTAGGTAGAGCAATCATGATTACTCATTGTTTTCTTTGAGAAGAAGGGAAGACATGGTAATAGTCCTAGTCTATGTAGATGACTTACTCATCACAGGAAGTAGCAATGATCTGATAAACGAAGCAAAGAGGGTGTTGCACCAAAAGTTCAAGATGAAGGATCTTGGTGAGTTAAAATACTTCTTGGGCATTGAGGTCCAAGACTGGAGTAATTCTAAATCAAAGAAAATATGTGCTGGAGTTAATATCTGACATGGGATTGACTGAGGCAAGACCAGCTAATACACCACTGGAATCTAACTCTAAGCTAACAACAATGGAGTATGATGTTGCAGTTGGTCATACAGAAGATGATGCCTTACAGGATATCAGCTTGTATCAAAGGCTAGTGGGAAGACTGATGTACATCGCTATCACCGGATCGGATATAAACTATGCAGTTCAAACTTTTAAGCCAATTAATACAAAGGCCAAAGAGGTCTCATTGGGAGGCAGCAACAAGGTTGGTCAGGTATTTGAAGGGCTCACCAGGACAGGGAATTTGGTTGAAGGCAGAAGCTACACAAGAGCTGACTTGCCGGTGTGACTCAGACTAGGCTACATGTCCTAATACTAGGAGATCAGTGACAAGGTACATAGTGAAGTTTGGTGACTCCTTGATCTCATGGAAATCAAAGAAGCAACAGACACTGTCTAGAAGCTTAGCTAAGGCAGAGTACAGAAGCATGGCCTCAGCTGTAGCAGAAGTAACTTGGCACTTGGACTGTTCAAGGAACTGGGAGTGAATATCAGAAGTCTAGTTACCATTCTTAATGACAGTAAGGCTGCAATGCAAGTTGCAGCTAACCCAATCTTCCATGAGGATACAAAACACATAGAAATAGATTGCCACTTCATTAGAGACAAGATCAAGGCTGGAATGGTTAAGACTACATATGTGCACACTAAAGATCAAATTGTAGATTTGCTGACTAAAGGCTTGGGGCAGGCACAACATGCTTATCTTCTCAGTAAGCTGGGGGTTCTTAACATACTACACCCTCTAGCTTGAGGGGGAGTATTATGACAAGTTGAATATAGTAGTTGTAGGTGGAATAGTGCACGTGTAAAGCTGTAGCCAGGCTAGTGACAAGTGGCATAAGTTAATAGTTGTTAGTTGTGGATTAGTGAGTTAGTTAGAGGTAGTTAGTGTCTAAACAATGTATGTATATATAGGGACTATCAGTTAATGAAATAGTTGAAGCTTTATTTCAACCCCTCTTGTCTCTTACACAGAAGGTTCTCGAAGAGCTATAGCTCAAACCTTCCATGGCTTCCCCCATATTTTAGCATTTTCAAATATGTAAGAGACATACATTCTCTATCTACTTGAAATTTTGGAGAAGTTTAAAATATTTCAAATAACACTATTCCCCTGTACCTTTCTCCGTGTGACGATCCGAGAGGGCATTTTGAACATTAACCTTAATTATAGTATTTTGAGACCTCCCACAGCTTCAATTGATTTTTATCGATTTTCGTGTCTGGTCCTTGTCATTTTTCGGGAAGCTTTTACGTAAAATTTTGAAGAAAATTTGATTTTTGACTTAAAATCATGCTAGGGTTGACCACGGTCAACATTTTGATTAAATGACCTCGGATCAGTGTTGTGGCGATTTCGATAGGCTCGTATGATGGTTTTGGACTTGTATGCATTTTTAGTTGGGGGTCCGAGGTGATCCGGACGCATTTCGGCATTATGTGAAATTGTGAAAGTTGAGTTGAAGTTGAAATTCTTGAGTTTTGATGATCGATCATTATTAATTGATCTTGTTTTGATGATTTGAGGTAGCGAGCAAGTTTGTAGGATATAATTACACCTGTCTGCATGTTTTGTGTTGGAGCACGAAGGGCTCGGGTGAGTTTCGGATGAGTATCAGATGAGTTTGAATGATTTTAGGATTGTTGGTGCAAGGCTTTGCTGGTGAAAGCCTGCATATCTCGCATTTGCGACGACTGGCACGCAGTTGCGAGCCTCACTTTTGCGGTCAAATGATCGCATTTGAAAAATGCGAATTGGGGGCTGGGCATCGTATTTGCGAAGAAAACTTTGCATTTGTGGACTAGGTGTGGTTCGCATTTGTGAACAATCCTCCGCTTTTGTGAACACTGGTAACATTTATCAGCTTCACATTTAGGAAGCATTGGAGCGCATTTGCGATGGAGGGCTTTTCGCATTTGCGAACCAAATGTCGCATTTGCGACTTTGCTGGGCCTTATACACTGATCACATTTGCGATCAGTGTGTTGTATTTGCGGGCATAGAATTCGCGAACGCGCGTTTGCAAACACGACACCTGTAGTTGGGTAAAAGTAGGAACAATCGAGACTTAGCTTATTTTACATCAATTTTCAACCCAGCTCTCTAGAAGCAATTTATAAAGAATGTTTTCTTCCCAAGTTCATTGGTAACAATCTCTAATACTTTTCAATCAATTTTATTTACTTTCATGAAATTTTAACATCAAATCTAGGAATTTCATGCGAGAAATTAGGAGTTTTGGGTAAATAACGATTTTATAAAATTGAGATTTAGACCTCAAATTGAGGTTGGATTTCAAAACAATTCATATAACCGGACTCGTAGGTGAATGTATAATATGGTTTTTGTCTGAATCTTGGGTTTTGACCAAGTGGTCCTAGGGTCGACTTTTGTTAACCATTTCAATTTAGCTAAATATTGAATCTTTTTCATTTGTGGGTAGTTTCTAAAGCTTATTTTGAATTGTTTGAATGATATTTAGCTAGATACAGTTGGTTTAGAGGCTTAAGGAAAAGTCATGGTTGAGTATTGATTTGATTGCGAAAAGAGGTAAATGTCGTGTTTAACCTTCAGTTGAGAGAATTAGGACTTGTTTGGTCTATTTTATATGTGAATTACATGTGGGGACGGTGTTTATGCGAGGTGATGAGTGTATATGTGTTGTCGTGGGCTAAAGCATGCGGGATGGGTTATTTACCTTTATGTCATTAGTTAGACCATGTTATGTCTCGTTATTTGCCTTGATTCCTACATGTCATTAACTGTTATTTATGCCTTATTTGTTATTTGTCATATAACTATTGTTTGTTCTTGTTACTTATTCCTCGATCAATATTTTCTTATCTGTTATATGATTTCACCTGTACGAGTTGAATATTTTCACTATTTCATGCCTTTACTCGCCTTTATTGCCTTTACCTTACTTGTTATACTTAATTATGTTTTACCTAATTGTGTGAGTCCTTTAGCTGTTCTTGTATTAATGAATTATTGAAGTTTGGGAGTACGAGGTATTGATTATTCTCTGTTGTACTAGTAGATCCTTGGTTCTTTGTACGCTTTGGCACCTTTTGTGTAGATTACGTTATTGGTTTGTGTTGGGTTGTTCATGTTATCGAATTAATATTGGAAATGGATTGCGAGCCGCAACAATATTAAAATGAATTGATAATGAGATAGGGTTGCACACCACAATAGATATTGATTTGATAATGGATCGGGTTGCACATTGCAAAAGATATTGTGATATTATTGGGATTGGGTTGTACGCCACAACAAAGTATGATATATTGTAATGTTTGTAGCTGTAATGTTCTATTCTGGTACTGTGATATGAGTATTTTGAGAGTTATTCTGGGGCCCTTTGTTAGTTGACCTTCGGCTCCAGTTCTTATGAGTTTACTGCTTTATCTATATTTCTGTTTTCTTTTTTTTATTATTCGTACAAGTTTGTAGTGAGTGTCCTGTCATAGCCTCATCACTACTTTGTAAAGGTTAGGCTCGACACTTACAGAGTACATAAGGTCGGTTGTACTCATACTACACTTCTGCACCTCTTGTGCAGATCCCGGTGTTGGTCCTAATGAGGAGATTGCTTGGATTCGACTTTCACAGGAGAATTGAGGTAGAGTTGCTCGGCGTTCAAAGTCCCTAAAGTCCCTTTCTATCATGTCTTACTGTTTATTTAGTTTTGGACAGTTGTATTTTATCTTAGACCTTATTTGTAGTATTCTAGTCGCTCATGTACTTGTGACTCATGATTTCTGGGATTAATATAAACTGCGTTATTTATGTATTTATTTCATGTATTTCAGAGTTTATCAATCGTTAATTAGAGAGCCATCATGGCCTTAGGGTTGGAATTTTGAGTCGTGAGAAGTTGGTATTAGAGCGCTAGGTTGACTAGGTCTCACGAGTCATGAACAAGCTTAGTAGATTCTGGAGGATCGGTAAGGAGACGCCTGTACTTATCCTCTAAAGGCTACAGGGCTTTAGGAAAAATTTCACTTCTTTCTTTCTCTGTCGTGTGATTTTATTTTATCTTTGAGTTTGAATCATTCTATTCTTGTTCTCTCACAGATGGTGAGGACACGCACAACTTTCACAGTCGATCAGGAGCTAGAGCCCCTGGTTACTGCCACTACCATGGGTAGAGGCCGAGGTAGAGCCAGAGGCAAAGGCAGAGTTCAGCCTAGAACGCGAGCAGCAACACCTACTACAGAGACACAAGTTGAGCAAGCGGAGGAGATCCCTATTTAGACTATGACGGTTGGACCAGCTCAGGTCCCGGAGGGGTTTATTGCTACCTCGGTACTTCTAGACACTCTAGTCTGCCTAGTGGGCCTTATGGAGAGTGTGGCCCAAGCCAGAATATTTCCTGTAGCACCAGATGTATTTCAGAATGAGAGAGACGCCCAGACTCCCGCTACTCACACTCTAGAGAAGATGTCTCCCATATATCAAACTTCGACAGTTCCAGCAGTTGGAGGAATTTAGCCTGTCATTGCTTTACAGTCCGGGGAAGGATCGACTATGTCGATAGAGGGGTTGAAGAGATTTAACAGATTCAGCAAGCTATTTCCTATTCATTTTGGTGGTACAGCTTCCGAGGACCCACAAGATTTCTTGGACCATTTCCATAAGGTGTTGCGTAACATGGGCAAAGAGAAGTCCAATGAAGTTGACTTTGTAGTGTTTCAGATGACTGGTTCTGCCAAGAGATAGTGGCAGGAGTATGTTCAAGGTAGACCGACAGGTTCACCTTCTCTTATTTGGGAGCAGTTTCACATCTATTCTTTTGAGAAGTTCATCCGTTTTACTTAGAAAGAGGATCTATGCAGCCAATTTGAGCGCCTTTATCAAGGTAACATGATAGTTACCCAATATGAGACTAGATTTGTAGATCTAGCACACCATGGAGCTATTTTGATCCATATTGAGAGGGATAGGATGAGGAGATTTATAGATGGTTTTACTTATTGTATCGGGCTACAGATGGCAAGATAGACTGAAGATGATATTTCTTTCAATTGGGTTGTAGAGATTACTAGATAGATCAAGAGGATTTATAGTCTGGGTAGAGATGCGCCATATGATAAGAGGCCTTGTTATTTCGGTGATTTTAGCGGTGCCTCATCTGGAGGCAAGGGTTCATTTGGTAGAGACCATCGTCCCAGGCCAATTCAGTCAGCGGTTCAATTAGCATACGATGCTTCGAGCAGTCGTGATTCTTATGGGTCCCATCCTGAGCTGCCATTACTCAGCACACCTTCAGCTCTTATTAGTACACCACCACTACAAAGTTACTATGGTGTTCATTCGGGTCATCAGGAATCATCTTAGACTCAGCAGTTATACCAACCGCGAGGTTGCTTTGAGTGCAGCGACGCAGGTCATATCAGGAGGTACTGCCCTAGATTGAGGAGCAGCAGACCAAAACAGGTTACTCGTGCCATGATTCCGGCACCAGTTGCTCCATCACCCACTCAGCTAGCTTGAGGAGGGGGTTAGGCAACTAGAGATGGTGGTCAGTTGTTAGAGGTGGAGGCCAACTAGTTAGAGTCCGTCCGAGAGGTGGAGCTCATTGTGGTGGGGCTCAACCCTATTTATATGCATTTCCAGCTAGACTTGAGGTAGAGTCGTCGAATGCGATCATTACAGGTATTGTATCAGTTTTCCATAGAGATGCATCAGTTCTATTTGATCCGGGTTCCACTTATTCATATGTGTCATCCTATTTTGCTTTTATATTTGGATGTCTCGTGATTCATTGAGTGCTTATGTTTATGTGTCCACGTCTATTGGGGATTCTATCATAGTGGACCAGGTATATCGTGCTTGTTTGGTTACCATTGGGAAATATGAGACCAAGGTTGACATTTTATTACTTGATATGGTGCATTTTGGCGTTATCTTAGGCATGGATTGGTTCTCATATTATCATGCAATTCTGAATTGTCATGCCAAGACTGTAACATTAGTCATGCGGGGGTTGCCTCGACTGGAGTGGAGAGGGACTCCTTACCATTCTATTAGTTGGGTCATTTCATATGTGAAGGCTCGGTGTATGGTCGAGAAGGGGTGTCTAGCGTATTTGGTCTATATCCGCATTTCTAGTGTAAAGGTTCCTTCCGTGGATTCGGTTCCGGTTATGTGTGAGTTTCCATAGGTGTTTCCTACAGATTCCCGTGGATGCCACCTGACAGAGATATCGACTTTTGCATTGACTTGGCTGGTCACTCAGCCCAGTTTTATCCCACCATACCATATGGCCCCAGCTGAGTTGAAAGAATTGAAGGAGCAGTTGTAGGATTTGCTTGACAAGGAATTCGTTATACCTAGTGTCTTGGCTTGGGGTGGACTGGTGTTGTTTGTAAAGAAGAAAGACGGCTCTATGAGGATGTGTATAGATTATAGGTAGCTAAACAAAGTCACTATCAAGAACAACTATCCGTTTCCGAGGATTGATGACTTATTGACCATTTTTAGGGTGCCAAGGTATTTTCCAAGATTTATTTAAGATCTGGCTATCATCAGGTGAAGATTAGGGCATCGGATGTCCCTGAGACAACTTTTCGGACTCGGTATGGTCAATATGAGTTCTTACTGATGTCATTTGTCTTGACTAATGTCCCAACAACCTTTATGGATTTGATGAACCAAGCGTTCAAGCCCTATTTGGATTTCTTTGTGATCGTCTTCATTGATGATATGTTTGTTTACTCCCGCAGCCGTGAGGAGCATGACCAACATATGTGGATCGTACTTCATACCTTGAGCGATCTTTAGTTATATGCCATGTTTTCTAAGTGAGTTTTGGTTGGACTCACTTGCCTTTTTTGGGCCATGTGGTATCTTCCGGGGCATTAAAGTAGATTTTAAAATGATTGATGCAGTTCAGAACATGCCTAGACCTACTTCAGCTACTAAGATTCAGAGCTTCTTAGGTTTGGCGAGTTATTATCGCGGGTTCGTGGAAGAGGTTTTATCTATCTCAGCCCCATTGACAAAGTTGACCTAGAAGGGTGCTCTTTCCAAATGGTCCGACGAATGTTATAAGAGCTTTTAGAAACTCAATTCTACATTGACTACAACCCAGTATTGGTGTTACCTACAGGTTCGGATCTTACATTATGTATTGTGATGCATTGCATATTGCGCTTGGTGTGGTGTTGATGTAAAACGGTAGGGTGATTGCCTACGCGTATCGGAAGTTGAAGGTCCATGAGAGAATTACCATGTGCATGACTTAGAGTTGGCAACTATTGCTCACGTGCTGAAAATTTGGAGGCACTATCTTTACAGAATTCTATGTGAGGTCTATACTGACTATCGAATTCTCTAGCCCTTGTTCAAGCAGAAAGACATTAATTTGCGGCAGCGAAGATGGCTAGAGATGTTGGAAGACTATTATATCCCCATATTATATCATCAAGGGAAGGCCAATGTAGTGGCCGATGCATTGAGTAGGAAGGCTTAGAGCATGGGCAGTTTGGCATATTTACCGGCAGTGGAGAGGCCACTAACTATGGATGTTTAGGCCATGGAAAATCAATTTGTGAGATTGGATGTTTCAAAGCCTAGCCGGTTTCTTTTGTTGTGTTGTGGCATATTCCACGTTGTTGGAGTGTATCAAGGCTCGCAAGTTTGGTGATCCTCACTTGTAAGGTTCAATGGAGGGTTCATCCGGTCGAGGAGGAGACATGGGCGGCCGATCATGACATGAGGAGCTTTATCCTCACCTTTTCATCACTTTAGGTATGTCTCTATGCATATTCGAGGACAAACGTTTGTTTTAATAGGGGGATAATGTAATATCCCGATCAACCATTTTGTGTATTTGCGCCCGTTTCCCCTTTTGATGCTTCACACAGTGCATTTGTGGGTTTATGACTTGTGGGGTTGGTTGATTTACTTCCGAGAAGGTTTTGGGTTAATTTGGACCCTTTAATTCTTGGCTAAGAAACCTAAGTTAATTATGTTGACTAAACTTTGACTTTTGTGAAAATAACTCCGGAATGGTGTTTTGATGGGTCCGATAGGTTCATATCATGATTTTGGACTTGGGGGTATGCACGTAATTGAATTCGGAGGTCTGTAAGTTGATTTTTGTTGTTTTGCCGAAAATTGGCAATTTGAGGTTTAGAAGTTTGACCGTAGGTTGACGTTTGGATATCGGGTTTGAAATTTATTTTTGGAACTTGGAATAGGTCTGTTGTGCTATTTAGAACTTTGTTCGCAAATTTTGGTGTCAGTTGGAGTTGATTTGATAGCATTCGCACTCTTAGTTGCAAATTCAGAGACTTTGAACATTTCTTTGAAAATTCATGCGCTTTGTTGTCCGATTCGTAGTTCTAGATGTTATGTTCGTGTTTAGATCGAGCGAGCGAGTTCGTATGATATTATAAGACTTGTGTGGATGTTTGGTTTGGAGCCCCGAGGGCTCAGATGAGCTTCAGACGTGTCACGAATTGCTTTGGACTGAAAATAAAAAATCTGGTGTGCTGGTGCTCTGATGTCACAATTGCGAGCACCAGCTTCGCAATTGCGAACATGGCATGGGAGGCTCAGGTATCTCAATTGTGATGCTTGTTCGCAGTTGCGAAGAATGTCAAGAATGGGGAAGGCTCGCATATGCGTCAAATGTGTTGCATTTGCAATGAGGGTAGGCTTAGCAAATGCAAAGCCAGTGTTGCAATGACCACTCCCTCTTAGGCTGTCAGTGGCCGTATTTGCGAGAATTTCATTCCAATTGTGAGGGTTCGCAATTGCAACCCAGCATCGCAATTGCAACATCTGCAACTTAACAAAAGGCCTGGAGTCGGGATTTTTAGTCATATTCTCTCATTTTTGAACCTAGACTCGGTAAGAGGCGATTTGGAGAGGGAATTTTCATCTAAAAACTTTGGGTAAGTGATTCTAAAAAGTTTCCAACTATATTTCATGAATATATCTTAGATTTAACATCAACTTTATGATAATTAAAGAAGAAAATTGAGGATTTTTGTCAAAGTTTTGAAAAATGAAGATTTGAGTTTTGAGAGTCGATTTGGACTCGGAATTAAAAATAAAATGCATATACTCGTGGGGTTATGGGCAGTTGGAATCTACCTTTGGACTCAGGTTTTGACCGGGCGAGCCCGGGGTTGATTTTTATTGATTTTTTAAGAAAAGTGTAAAGATTAAAGCTTTATCTACTATAATTAATTTCCCTTGCATTGTTTAATGTTATAAAGACATTTTTTGTTAGTTTTGAGCCGTGCGGAGACAAAATTTAGGGGAAAAACTATATTCGAGGGTTGATTTGGCATAGTCGAAGTAAGTATCTTACCTAACTTTGTGTGGGGGAAACACCCCTTAGGATTCGGGTTGATTGTGCTATTTGTGTTATGTGGAGGACGTATACACGAAGTAACGAGTGTGTACATGTGCTTTATGTAGTATTTGACCGGTTTAAGTTATTTAGACTCTTTCCATGCCTTTAATTGAATTGTCATAACATGTTACATCTTTCATTGATAATCTATTCTTACATGCTTTATTTGACATTGTTAGCACTTACTCTATCTCTTACTTGTTATATTGCTCTCATGTTCTTTAGTTGAAGTTGTTACCTTCCATATTGTCTTCTTACCTCTTTATTGTTGCATTACCCTTGAAGTTGTTTTCTCGTGCAAATTATCTCCTTGTTGGGGTTATTGACGTTGAAGTGGTGCAAGCTATTATCACATAGAGGTTGAAGTTGTGGATTTATGAAATATTTTTCCTTGTTGAGTACTTCTCATTCATTATGCCATTATTGAGATTTTTGTAAACATTATGGTTGAGCCATGGGCTATTTGTTGTGGAAATATTCGTATTGTTAATTTTTGGCAAGTTATGGCATATGGGCAGTTGTTGTGTGAGTTGTGATTGTGTTGTGATATTGATACGCATACGGTGGTATAAGGCTAGGGGTTGATACACATGCGGTAAGATAAGGTGGGGTTTGATAGGCGTGTTGCTAGTAAGGGAATTACTTAAAGCTACGCGGTGAGATAAGGTGGGCTAAAACGCGTGTAGCTATTTCGGGAAAAATAAATTTTTAAACTAAATACAAGACTCACGTGGTGGTATAAGGACAGATTTTGATTGAATTTATGAACTATGAATACGAGGCGGTACCTTAGTTGTTATTCTTGTTGTACATTCCATGTTGCAAAGGCTTGTTGGTTGAACAACTCTTGTTGTTTCTTCATTGTTTTACTTGTAAATTATCTGTATTTGTCTTCTCGTTGTTACATCATGTGTATACTCCTAGTTTCCTTTACTGCTTAAATTTCCGTTATTAGCATACATTATTGAACAGTTTACTTATCATTTACTTCCTCGTTTCCCATATTTAGATAATGCTATACTCTATTGAGTTGCTCTTATCCTAGTAGGTGTCTTGACCTGGCCTCGTCACTATTCTAGCAAGGTTAGGCATGATACTTACTAGGTATCGTTGTGGTATATTCATACTAAGCTTCTGAATATTTTTGTGCAGATCCAGGTTCATCTGCCCGTGCTGGATGACAGTTATTAATTAGCTACTTTTGGAGACTTCAAAGTATACCTGCTCGACATTTGCAGGCCTTGAATTTGATGGTAGGCTATAATCTTGTGTCTTAGTCGCTTATTGCACTATAATACACTACATTTTACTTGCGTTGAGCTTTAGTTGCTAGTGTTTTGCACTTATTGTGTGTTTATGCCTTGTAGGAGTGATTCCGAGTTATGTAGATGTGATGGAACTAGTTTGAGCTATTTGGAGCTTTGAAGTCTGAGTAAAAGCCCAAAATATTAAGCCGGGATCGTGTTCGGGGTCGAGGATCACTTCTGGACGTCAAAAATCAAGGAAGAAGCAACAGCGGAAGAAAAGCACTAGTGCGACGCACTAGGCGAGTGACGCAGCAGGGTAAACTTTTGTCAGAAGATTGACAAAGTTCAGAGGCTGGGTTTCTGTGGTCTGACAAGAAAAAGCACTAATGTGACGCACTGGGCGTAGCATTGTGCGACGCATGAAAAGCATTAAGTTTGCAAGTTTTTCCTATTTCGGCTAGGAAAGGATGATTTCATTTTGGTCTGACCCTACTTGGTATAAATACATGGAAAATATTTTTTTTTGGACTTTTGACATACTTTAGACCGAAGGAAGCTAAGGAGGAGTTGGAGGAGCAAAAGCACAAGGATTTCATCATTCCATCCTCACTCAAGATCCGAGTTTGGATTGAATTTATATTTTTCTATACTTTAATTATATTTGTGATGAATTGCTGCATATATATGGAGTAGTTCTCTTTAGAGTTTGATGGATTTGGTATATTGATGATTGTTTTTGGATTATAACTCTAGTTTTATGTATTATGCGTTTTTGGATGATTTAATTATTGCATCTATGTTCACTAGTTCATGTAATCGAAAGAGGCATAACTTGTGATATCTTTATATTAAATTGTTGGTTGATTTCATTAATTCTTCTTACTAATTGAAAGAGACTAGTTGAATCATTGATTAAACATAGTTCGGAGAATAATCAAGAGAGGTTCTCCTAAAGATCAATCCACTACTCATTCTTGCATATCTTCACCTGCTTAAATTGGTTCATCTTGTGAGGTTAAGAGTTAATCGAGAGTGGAGTTTTTGCCGAACGTTTGACCTAATAATTGAGTAAATTCGAGAGACTCACTTAAACATTAGAAGTGAATTACCTAGAGTTAGATCCTAAACAATTATCTTGCACCTATCCTATCAATCCCTATTTTCTCCCACTGATAACTTCCTTGCTTACTTTTGTTGCGACAGTCATTAGGTAATAGCTTTAGATTCTTAGTAAAATTTTATTATTAATCATATAAATCTCAGTTGTAGATTCTTTGAATAGCACTTTCTACAAAAATACTGTTTAACTCCAATCCTTGTGGATACGATATTATACTATACTATCTTTGACTAGCGAGCATAATTTAAGTATGTGTTTCGAGCTCGTCAGAAGGCATCTTCTACGTTTTAGATATTCTACTATTTTTTCTTGTTCTAAAACAATATTGTATTCCGAGACTATCAGCATATTCTTGTAGAGCTTATGACTCTGATCCACCAGGTTTTGGGGAGTATTTGACAACTGTACTGTTTGGTTTTATTATCATAGTTTAAATAGTTTAATTGATGTTTGTTATTATTATTGCAGTTTCTCTTTGCATGATAGGCTTACCTAGTCTTAGATACTAGGTGCCATCACGACCTCTTAAGGTTAGAAATTGGTGTCATGACAAGTTGGTATCAGAGCTTTATATTCATAGGTGCTACGAGCCATAAGCAGGTTTAGTAGAGCCTTGCGGATCGGTACGGAGACGTCTGGAGTTATTTTTGAGGGGCTACAAAACTACTAGGAAATTCCACTTCTTTGATTCCTTTATCGTGCAAATTTGTTGACTTTAAAATCTGAATCTTTGTCTTTCTATTCTCTCACATATGTTGAGGAAATGCACATGAGGTGCCTATTACTGCTCCAGAAGTTCCCTGGACTTCAGGAGACTCTACCATAATTCTTGAGCATGTTCGGCACTCTAGCTCATGCGGGATTGATTCCCCTTGCACAAAATACATCCCAGGCTGGGGGGAAGAGCTCACACTCCCTTGGGCCTGTACTCCAAAGCAGTGGATCCATATTGATTAGGTCTCAAAGGTTATGCCAGTGCAGCCCGTTGTTCCAGTTCAGCCCAAGGTTAGGGTAGTGGCATTTGAGGAGGAGCAGCTGAGGCTTGAGAGGTTCAAAAAGTATCATCCTCCTAACTACAGTGGCACGGCTACCGAGGATGCGCAGGGTTTTATAGAGAAGTACCACTGTATTCTCCGCACCATGGGTATTGTGGAGACGAGCAGAGTTACTTTCACTATATTTCAAATTTCTAGAGCAGCCTACAGGTGGTGGCAGGCTTACTAGGAGGGTAGCACAACCTATGCAGCTTCACTCACTTTGACTTACTTTTCAGAGATGTTCTTAATGGAGTTTGTTCCCTAGACCCTTCTTGATGCTTGGCATACAGAGTTTAAGCAGTTGCGCTAGGGAACCATGTCAATGTCAGAGTATGCTATCATATTCAGTGAGTTGTCCCAACATGCCCCTGCTTTGGTTACTATAATCAGAGATCGAGTCCTCGGATTCATCGCGAGGCTCAACTATGGTATTAGATTCAATATAGCTCGAGAGCTGGAGATAGACACTCCATATCAGTAAGTGGTAGAGATTGCACGGAGGTTGGAGGGTATGAGGGGCCCTGAGAGGGATGACAAGGAGGCCAAGAGGCGAGATTCTAGAGGATATAGTGGTGCCTATGCTCCAGTTGCAGCCCGTCATGGCTGAGGCTATGTGAGCTGCCTAGTTTATTTAGCACTTCCAGCTACTAGCTGTGCCCCGTCGGTTCCGAGGTCTCAGGTTGTGCATTTTGCTCAGCCACTATCCACTGCACCTCCTACACGGGGTACCTTCAGCGGCCAGTCTAGCCGTGGCCAAGGTCCATTTCAGTAGTCACGCCTACTTAGAGCTTGCTTTGAGTGTGGTGATACCAGACATATGGTGTGGGACTACCCTAGATCTAGGAGGGGTGCACATCTACAGACTACACATGCTCCACGGATTCCACAGGGTCTGTAGACTTCATAGGACATGGTTGCTGCTCCAGTTGCCACTCCACCTGCACTGCTAGCTTGAGGTGGAGGTCAGGTGGGTAGAGGTCACCTTAGAAGGGGAGGCCAGGCCAAATTTTATGCCTTTCCGAGTAGGACAAAGGCGGCTGCATCGGGTGCTATCATCACAGGTATGGTTCTAGTTTGTCATAGGGATGCATCAGTCTTATTTGATCCGGGATCCACTTATTCATATGTGTCATCTTATTTTGCTCCGTGTTTGGATATATCTCGTGATTCTTTAAGTGCTCCTGTATATGTGTCCATGCATGTGAGAGATTCTATTATTGTGGATCGTATTTATCAGTCATGTTTAGTTGTTATTGGTGGTTTTGATACTAAAGTTATCAATTATTACTCAATATTGTTGATTTTGATGTGATCTTGGGTATGGATTGGTTGTCGCCCTATCATGCTATTTTCGATTGTCACGCTAAGACTGTGACACTGGCTACGCTCGGTGTGCCCCGGTTGGAGTGCAGTGATGCATTTGATTATATTCCTAGCAAGGTTGTGTCATTCCTTAAGACACAACGGTTGGTTGAAAGAGGTGTGAAGCATATCTAACCTTTGTGAGAGACATCCCAAATGTGTTCTCGACAGACCTGCTGAGTATGCCACCTGATAGAGATATCGATTTTGGTATTGACCTGGAGCCACGCACTCAGCCTATTTCTATTCCACCATATCGTATGGCACCAGTGGAGTTGAAGGAGTTAAAAGAACAGTTGCAGGAGTTGCTTGATAAAGGTTTCATTCGGCCTAGTGTTTCACCTTGGGGTGCTATTTTTTTGTTTGTGAATAAGAAGGATGGTATGACGTGGATATGTATTGATTATAGGCAGCCGTACAAGGTTATAGTGAAGAACAAGTATATATTTCCACACATTGATGACTTATTTGACCAGCTTCAGGGTTCGAGAGTGTTCTCGAAGATTGATTTGCGATCATGGTATCATCAGCTTAAGATTCGGGATCCGAATATTCTGAAGACTGCATTCAAGACTCAGTATGGTTACTACGAGTTCTTTGTGATGTCATTTGGGCTGACCAACGCTCCAACAACATTTATGCACCTGATGAACAGTGTATTCTAGCCATATCTTGACTCATTCGTCATTGTGTCTATTGATGACATCTTGGTATATTCTCGTAATCAGGAGGATCATGAGCAGCATTAGAGTATCATGCTCCAGACCTTCAGAGAGAAGAAGTTATATGCAAAATTCTCAAAGTGTGAATTCTGGCTTGATTCAGTGGAGTTTTTGGGTCATGTGGTGTCTAATGAGGGGATCAAGGTATATCTGAAGAAGATTAGGAAGTTCAGAGTTTTCCCAGACGGTCTTCAGCTACTGATATTTTGAGTTTCCTTGGATTGGTCGGATATTATCACCATTTCGTGGAGGGTTTTTCATCCATTGTTGCACCTTTTACTAGATTGACCCAGATGAGTGCTCCTTTTAGATGGTTTGAAGAGTGTGAGGCCAGCTTTCAAAAGCTCAAGTCTGCTTTGACTACAATGCTAGTGTTGGTGTTGCCTATTCAGGGTCCTACACTGTGTATTCTGATGCATTGCGTGTTGGGCTTGGCGCAATGCTGATGTATGATAGTAGGGTGATTGCCTATGTTCCTCAGTAATTGAAGGTTCATGAGAAGAATTACCCGATCCACGACCTGGAATTGGCAGCTATTGTTCATGCATTAATGATTTAGAGGCATTACTTGTACGGTGTCCTATGCGAGGTCTATACCGACCATTAGAGTCTCCAGTATATTTTTAAGCAAAAAGATCTTGATTTGCAGCAGCAAAGATGGTTAGAGTTTCCAAAAGGCTATGATATCACTATTTTGTATCATCCCGGGAAGGCCAACATGGTCATCGATGCCTTCAGTAGAAAGGTGGAGAGTATGGGTAGTTTGGTATATCTACCGGCAGTAGAGAGGCCACTAGCTGTGGATGTTCAGGCTTTGGCCAATCAATTTGTGAGATTGGATGTTTCGGAGCCCAGCCGAGTTCTTGCTTGGGTGGTTTCTTGGTTTTCTCTATATGAGCGCATCAGAGAGTGTCTGTATGATGACCCCCACTTTTTTGTCCTTGAGGACACGGTACAACATGGCGATGCCAAGGAGTTTTCTATTAGAGATAACGGGGTATTGCGAATGCAGGGCCAGATATGTGTGCCCAATGTGGATGGGTTACGTGAGTTGATTCTTGATGAGGCCCACAGTTTGTAGTACTCCATTCATACAGGTGCCGCTAAGATGTATCAGGATATGAGGCAGAACATTATTGGTGGAAAAGAATGAAGAATGATATAGTAGAGTGTGTGGCTCGGTGCCTGAACTGTCAGCAGGTGAAGTATGAGCATCAGAGGTTATGCGGTTTGCTTCTTAGACTTGAGATTCCCAAGGGGAAGTTGGAGCGTATCACTATGGACTTCATTGTTGGGCTCCCATGGACATTGAAGAACCAAGGTAGGTGCATGTCGGGACAAAGGGACAACACGTAAACCTGATGGCATACTTCGACACTGTCTTAGTGCACTGGCGCAACTGCTCGAACTCTGTGCGTCATGCATCCCTAAGGGTATGGGGAACATACGCCCTCAAAAATATCTCTGAAATTGAGTCCAAGTGAGTGGTGCTGTATCAGCTGGCCCACCCTCGTCATAAGCCTGCCACCACTGATACGCTGCTCCCGACAGTTGAAATGTAGTAAAAGCAACTCTACTCACCTCCACAATACCCATGGTGTGGAGAGTACAATGACACTTCTCTAGAAAATCCTCTGCATCCTCGGTAGCTATGCCACTGAAAGTAGGTGGATCATACTTTTTGAACCTCTTAAGCCTCTTCTACTCCTCATCTGATACGCCTGGCCTGACCTCAGGCTGAATCAGAATAATAGGTTGTACCGACATAACACCCAAAACCTTACCAATGTGAGCCTGCTGCTCTGGAGTATGGACGGCAGGAGTTTGAGCTCCTCCCTCAATTTGTGAAGTAGCTGGTGCAACTGGGATCAATCCCGCCTGAGCCAATGTACCAAACATGCTCAGGAACTGCGCTAAAGTATCCTGAAGCCTGGGAATAGCAACAGGCACCTCCAGTGCCTGTCCCCCAACCGGAGCTACAAGTGGTTCCTCAGCTGCTGCTCTGTCATCTTCTCTAGATGTGGCATGTGCCCCTCCTTTGTATCTGCCTCTGCCCCGGCCTCTCACGGCTCTAGTAGGGGGCACGAGTGTCTGTTCAGCTAATCTGGTCGTGCGTGTCCTCACCATCTTGAGAGAATAGAAACACAAAGGCGCAAACT
The DNA here is from genome assembly GCA_002018475.1 of Nicotiana obtusifolia. Taxonomy (NCBI): domain Eukaryota; kingdom Viridiplantae; phylum Streptophyta; class Magnoliopsida; order Solanales; family Solanaceae; genus Nicotiana; species Nicotiana obtusifolia. Next base: position 399,216 of record MCJB01052430.1, on the reverse strand, counting down.
CCGAAAGTAATGACTTTGCACGATAAGAATGAAAGAAGTGAAATTTTCCTATTAGTTCCGTAGCCAGTCGAAGATAAGTATAGACATCTCCATACAACCTGCAAGACTCTACTAAACTTGCTCGTGACTCGTAGAACCTATGAACCTATGCATAGTGATGTCACCTAGTCTCTAGTACTAGGTAAGGAGTTCCTTACAACAGTTAAACCAGTTAAGCATGATATTTTTAAAATAGACTTTAATATAAATACTAATATAAAGGTGAAACAAGCCTACACGACAATAATCACAACAACCTTCCAAGACTAGGTAATAATGACTCACAAAATCTAGTTGAATACATAGAAATATTTCCAAAAAAAAAAAAAAACATTGTTCGGATAACGAGTTAATAGTATAATCAAATGGAAAAGGACTCCAAGGGACTACGACAACCAAGAAGCTCTACATTGAATCCTCGTGATCGTGAAGCTAACTCTGCCTGAGTTCGTCATCTCTAATATCTGGATCTGCACAAGAATGTACAGAAGTGTAGTATGAGTACACCACAGGCGATACCTAGTAAGTATCAAGACTAACCTCGGTAGAGTAGTGACAAGGTAAAGTCAAGATACCTACTAGTCATAATAACCCAGACAGTATATATAAGTATAAAGCCAATAATGGAAGCAAGAATCAGTAATTGACAATAAGAAATAAACATGTGATATAAATAGTAAAGTAACCAGAGCCCCGTTAAAGTATTAGTGAAACCAAATAAGGAAAACAAATTACTACCAAATGATGAAGTCGTTATAACACAAGTCTCAAAACAAAATTACTTCGAGATACCTCATCTTATAATCAAAAGTCACGAGTTCCAAATCACAAATCATATGCTCATGATACCTCATGCCCACATTATCAATCATGACTGCAGGGACAACTCACGTGCCAATATCTCAATCCACCCGGCATGGTCACAAGCTCACTATCACAATCCGCCCGATGTGGTCACATGCTCAATATCACAATCCGCTCAGGTGGTCACAGGCTCAATTTCACAAGAGAAGCAGATAATACAAGGATACATGTGCATGATCAATGAATATCAAATTTCATACTCCTGAACTGGTGTAAACGATATGCTACAATCTATGTTTGTGGGTGTGTACTTTTACTGTCCAAGTCAGCAAGTAATGCCAAAGACATCGAGTAGTTCATTGGAACAACACAACAAGCATAAGGTACATAACACACGCAAGGATGATCACACCATCACACAAATACCATCAACATTGTGCCCCCAGGCCGACACATATCAACCCTGACATAGCCACCCTTGTCTCTCCATATTGACAATATTATAATAGCCACCCTTATCGCTCCGCCTAGACAATACATCAGAATAGTCAACCCTATCACTCCGTATAATAGCCAACCGTATCACTCCGCCCTGGCAATATAGCAATAGCCACTTGTATCACTCCGCACAATCAATAATAGTGAGATGCCACCCTTATGCTTTGCATAAAAACAATCAATCCATATGGCAAATCCACATGTGCTAACATCACAACAGCCCAAAATATCAACTCATACCATAAGTTTCCATAAGCCACAATATTTTCACAACAAAAATACCAATAGAACCACAATGCATGGCCTATGGCTCAAACACAATGTGTACAAAATCTCAATAGCAACAAAATAAATTGAAAATAACTCAATAATGAGCAACTTCGAATTCTAATTTATGACATAAGCTAATAACCAAAGAGATGGTGTAAACTAGCAACTACGTCTACATGCATGAGAATAACTTGACAACAAAGGGATATCATGTAATAGCAACTTCACATATGAATAATTCAATAATGAAAGAGGTAACGTGAAAATAACATGGTAACAACTTCAAGTAAAGCATATAATAGTAAACTTGGCAAATAAAAGATAAAACATGTGCTAACAACTCCAAATAAAGCAAATAAGAATAAATTTGGCAATGGAACAAGAACATGAAATGAAAAATTCAATTAAAAGCATATAAGAAACCTAAGAGTCTAATCCGGTCAATTCTACATATAAGGTCATGTACACACTCGTCACCTCATGTATACGTCTTCCACATAATCCAAATAGTGCAATTAAGCTCAATCCTACAGGGTAGTTCCCACACACAAAGTTAGGCAAGATACTTACCTGAAAGAAGCTAAATCAATACTCTAAAAAGACCTTCCCGCATGAAACAACCTCCGAACGGCTCGAATCTAGCCGAAATAACTTAACATCATAAATAAAAGCCATAGAAAATAATTTTGGATAATAAAGCTTCGATCTTTAATGAAAACCAAAAAGTCAACCCAAAAAGTCAAACATGGGCCCACACCTCAGAACCAGAAAAAACTCACAAAATTCGAATACCTTCCGATACAAGGCCAACCATACCAAAATCATCCAATTCCGACCTCATCTCGGCCTTCAAGTCATGGTTTATATATTAGAAAGTTTTTTAAAGAAATCCTCAAATTTTCCAATTCAAATCACCAATTAAATGATAAAAAGAAAGATGGAAACATGAAACATAACCAAATCCGAGTCAAGAATACTTACCTCAATCCAAATTGTTAAAATCCCCTCCAAAATTGCCCAAAACCGAGCTCTATAACTCAAGATGTGATAAAAATGACCAAACCCTTGATATATAAGAAGCGCCAGAGATTTCTGCATATGCGGACAAAATAACGCATCTGTGCTCTCGCTTTTGCGAGCCAAATCCACTTACCAGACTAGCGACCGCAGCTGCACAAAAAGCAGTTGCACCTGCGATGCTGCAGAAGCGCCAACATCATCGCCGACGCAGCCCCTTTCCGCATATGCGATCCTCTTAGCGCAGATGCGACCACCGTACCTACGACCCAGTACCCGCAGAAGAGGTACACCTGAACATGACCCAACATCATAGAAGCGGCATAAATTTCGCATAAGCTACTCTGCACTTGCACGCCCACCTGCGAAAATGCGAAACACCAAAACCAGGCCCGCCCAAAAACATGGAAATGATCTGAAACCCGTCCGAAACACACTCGGGGCCCCCGAAACCCCATCCAATCATACCAACCAATCCCATAATATAACGTGGACCCACTCGAGGCTTCAAATCACATCAAACAACATCAAAACTACAAATCGCACCTCAATTTAAGCCTGATAAAATAATAAACTTTGAACTTCTACAACTCGTGCTGAATCATATCAAATCAGCCTGGAATGGCCTTAAATTTTGCATACAAGTACCAAATGATACAACAGAGCTATACCAACTCCCAGAATCATAATCCAAACTCGATAGCAACAAAGTCAACTCCCGATCAAACCTCTCAACCTTCTGAACCTTCAACTTTTCAACTTTCGCCAAAATGTATCAAATTAACTTATGGACCTCCAATCCAAATTCGGACATACACCTAAGTCCAAAATCACTATATAAAGCTCTTAGAATTATCAAAACACCACTTTGGAGTCTTCTATACAAAAGTTAAACTCCGGTCAACTCTTACCACTTAAGCTTCTAAAATAGGAATCATTTTTCCAAATTAATCCCAAATCATCTGAAAACTGAATCCAACCATACATGCAAGTCATATATAATATGGAGATTCTCAATACCTTAAACTACCAAATAGAATGCTAAGGCTCAAAACAGTCGGTCAGGTCATTACATCAGCTCTCCTCTTCTGCCTTTTCAGTTCTAAGTGCTTTGCAAATCCCACAACTGAAGAAAATTATTCTATACTCACAGTTGCAGCTTCAGTATTATTCTGAATATGTTCTCTAGCCCGAGTATGAAACTGCAAATTTTTGCCTTTTATGTAGAGATCATGTTAGGAGCGTATTTAGCCAGCTTGATGAACTTCATATAGTACTCTTGCACACTCATAGTCCCCTATCTAAGAAGCTCGAATTATGTGGCTTGAGCTTCTCACTCCTCTTCTGGAATGAAGTTTGCTATGAATGCCTTGGTGAGCTCCTTCCAAGTAGGAGGTAAAGCTTCTTCATCCCTAACTTCCTTCCAAATGTCAAACCATGTATAAGAAAAATCCTTGAGTTGGTAAGGCGCCATCTCTACAACATTATTGCCTATCGCTTTCATCATTCAAAGTGTTTTCTGAACACCCTCTAACTAATTGTAATGACCTGACCAGTCGTTTTGAGAATTAGCATCCCGTTTGATGACTTAAGGTCTCGAGTAGCTTTTTGTTATGTGTTATGAGTTGTGAGTGTGGTTGATTTTGGTTTTCAGATGATTCGGGATTGATTTGGATGGATGATTCTGGTTTTAGAAGTTGAAGAGAAAACAGTTGACTGGAGTTTTGACTTTTGTGTAGACGACTACGGAATGGTATTTTATTGATTCTAACAGCTTTGTATGGTGATTTTGGACTTAGGCCTATGTCTGAATTTTGAGGTTCATAGGTTGATTCGACGCATTTTAGCAAAATTGGAAATTTGAAGGTTTGGAAGGGTAAGAAGTTTGATGGGGAGTTGACCTTGTGGATATCAGGCTCGGACTATGATTCTGAGAGTAGGAATAGCTACGTTATGTCATTTGGGACTTACATTCAAAATTTAAGGTTATTCCGAATTGATTTGATATGATTGGGCTTTAGTTGTAGAATTTGAAAGTTTATTAAGTTTGATTTAAGGTGCGATTAATAGTTTTGGCATTGTTTGACGTGATTTGAGTCCTCGAGTAGGTTCGCATTATGATATGGAACTTATTAGTACGGTCAGACGGGGTCCCGAGGGGCCCGGGTATGTTTCGAACGCGGTTTAGACCATTTGGATCATGTTGAGTGGAGCTGGTATGGGCAGGATTGGTGTAGTCGCACCTGCGGACCACTGAGCGCAGGTGCGATGGTCGTAGGTGCAGAAGAGAAGGTGAAGAAGTGAGATGAAGGGGAGTTGAGGTTTTGCGCATCTGCAATGTCTCTCCCGCAGATGCAGCCTCGCAGGTGTGAGTATGTAAGCGCAGGTGCAGATATAAACTAGGTTGGAAGTCTCCAGCGGTGCTGAGTTTTGTCGCAAAAACGGCTATGCAAGTGCGCTTCTTTTCCTCAGATGCGACACCGCAGATGTGGTACTTTGATTGAAGGTGAAGGCATCTGGGATCTTAGTTGTTTGCGCATCTGCAATGAAGATTCCACAGATGCGGGTTCGCATATACGATTGTGAGTCCGCAAAAGCGGAAGTGCTGGGCATTATGTTCAAGTGCCGAGGGGTTCTTCACGTGTTGGATTAGGGTAAGTATTCTTTACCTGAAATTGATTATATTTCATGAATCCATCGTGATTTTTATCATTTAATTAGTGAATTGAATGAGAGTAAATGAGAATTTTTGTAAAATTTTTCAAAAATATAAAATTAAGATTTGAAGGCCGATTTGATGTCGGAATTGGATAATTTTGGTATGGTTGGACTCGTATCGGAATAGATGTCCGGATTATGTGAATTTTGTCAGGTTCCGAGGTGCGGGCTCGGGGTTGAATTTTTAGTTTTCATTAAAGATCAAAGCTTTATTATCTGAAATTGTTTTCTATGGTTTTTATTTATGATATGAAGTTATTTTGTCTAGATTTGAGCCGCTCAGAGGATGTTTCGCACGAGAAGATTATGTTAGAGTATCAGTTTAGTTTCTTTGAGGTAAGTATCTTGCCTAAATTTGTGTAGGGGAACCACCCCTCAGGATTTGAGTCGTTTGTGCTACTTCTGCTATGTGAAATGCTTGTACGCGAGGTGACGAGTACGCACTCGGGCTTATTTATGAAAATTGACCGGTCTATACTCTTATGCTTCTTTCATGTATTTATTTGGGATTCTTAGCACATGTTATATCTTTTATTCGCCATGTCTACTATCACATGCTTTATCTGAAGTTGTCATTACGTGTCATATCTTTTGCTTGTCGAATTTGCTCTTATATATTTTATTTGAAGTTCTTACCACTTTTATCATTATGCGATATCTTTTATTGTAGGGTTACTCTTAGTTGAAATTATTGTTACATTATATCCCTTTGCTGCCGGGTTATTTTCATGCATCTAGACGTAGTACTAGTCTGTGTCGTCTCTTTCATTGTCGGCCTAAATCATACACTAGAATTCGGAGTTTGCCATTTCATGGAGATACTTTCACTATTGAGTTTATCCTTAAACAATTGATTGGAATTGAGGTTATCGAAAGGCATTTCACTGTTGTTGTTATGCGGGGCATAAGGATGGCATCTCACTGTTGTTGAATGTATGGATTGATAAGGGTATCTATTATGTTATTGTCCGGGTGGAGTGATAAGGGTGGCTATTAAATGGAGTGATACAGGTGAATATCAAAGAAATAAGGGTGGCCAACGATATTGTCAGGCAGAGTAATACGAGTGGCTATCAGAGAGATAAGGGTGGCAATGTCAGGGATGGCATGTGATGGCTTGGGGACATGGTGTCGGTGGTTTTTGTGTGATGGTGTGCTTTTTCTTGTGTATGTCATACACCTAGCATGACTTGTTTTGTTGCTTCGATAAGCTACTCAATATCTTTGCTATTACTTGTTGACATGGGCTGCAGTAGTACACTCGCACAAGCGTACACCGTAGCATGCTACTTATACCAGCTCAGGAGTATGAAACTTGACATTTATTAATCAGGCCCATGTGTTATTGTATTATCTATTTTCATGTTGCCATTGAGCCTGTGATCATGCCGGGCGAATTGTGATTGTGAGCCTGTGATCATGTCGGGCGGATTGTGATTATGAGCCTGTGATCGAGCCGGGCAGATTATGATTGAGATATTGGCACATGAGTTTTCTGTGCGATTGTGATTTGAGATGTGGGCACGAGGTGCCGAGTATATGATGGTGGGTTGAGACCGTGACTTGTGACTATGAGATGGGGTATTACGGAGTGATTTCTTTGTGGAACTTGTGTAAAACAACTTGATTAATTGGTTTTCCATTGCATTCCTTAATTGGTTTCAAAGATACTTCATGGTGTTCTTATTGCTTTACTGTTTATGTCACATGTTGCTTTCCAGTATTTTCTTCATTGTTCTATATTGCACATGTTATTTTGTCTAGTGAATGTCTTGACCTCTACCTCGTCATTGCTCCATCGAGGTTAGTCTTGATACTTACTGGGTATCGACCGTGGTGTACCCATACTATACTTTTGCAAATTTTTGTGCAGAGCCAGGTATTGGATATATCGGACTTGGGCAGAGTTAGCTTGTTGATCGCGAGGATTCAAGGTAGAGTTGCTTGGTCGCGGTAGTCCCTTGGAGTGCTTTCCTTACATTGTACAGTCAGCTTGTCATTTGAACAGCGTTGTATTTCGATCTTTGAGATTTTTCCATGTTCCTAGCTAGAGTTCGTGACTCTGTATTACCAGTCTTGGGAGATTGATATGATTATTTTCGCGTAGGCTCATTTCGCTCTTGTATCGATATTCATATTGAACTTTGTTTCCAATTATCATTGTTAATAACTAGCTTAATTTTTATAGTAATCGGCTTACCTAGTCTTAGAGACTAGGTACCATCATAATATTTTACGGAGGAAAATTGGGATCGTGACACCAGTCTAGTGGGTCCTGCTCGGGCTTGGTTCCACAACAAATCTGGAGGTTTCAACTTGACGAACTCTCTTCTTAAATATGAAGATGGAGCCCTCTGTCTGCCTTCCTGGGGTGGGGCACCACCCCCCTCATTTCCTTGTCATTGACTAGCCATGAATGTGGTAAGCATTTCCAGTGCACCTTTTATTGCACCAAAAGCCTCTCCCATCTTCGGAGGCATGATGACTTGAACTGAGGCTACTGCCGAGGTGGTGTTCGCGGCTTGATTCTGAATATTCTGTTCAACTCTCTCAACCAGCTCCTCTCCCTTAGCTAGAGGCACTTGTCCAGCCCTCACACCCTTTTTAGTCCGGGAAACTTGAGTTGCCTTAGTTGGCCACCCCTTCTTTTTCTTTGCTGCAACATCATTCACATCAGTTAGGATAGGAGCTGGAATATTAGCTGGGGTGGGAGTGTTATCTACTGAATCGTGAGTATGATTAGAAACATACTAAAAGTCACGCTCTATATCTTGATCTAAAGTAAAAACGATTTGAATTTTTTTTAAAATGTCTGTAGTTCCTTGTTTATAGATGTAGGTCCATCACAATGATAAACAAGATTCTACTGACACGACTTCATAGACCACTAGGACTCTCTAAACTTGCTACTTTGATACCAAGTTTGTCATGACCTGACTTCTGACCAAGTCGTAACCAGCACCCAGTGCCTTAACTTGACTAAACGAACCTTCTTACCTGTTCTTTTTATTTACTAGGTAGGTCAGCATCAAACAAAGAGAAAACATCTTTCTTTAAGTTTGAAAATTCTAGTCTTAAAGGATTATGCATAATCAAAGCCTTAACATTCGGTGTTTGACAAAACCAAATAAAATGTATATGACTCTGCAATGTCTATGAAGACTCTATAGAGTCTGGGCGGATTGCTCAGGGACATGATTCAGCAGTAATCTTCAAATAAAAATTAATAAAAATAAAAAATTAAGAACTAAAATCAAACAACAAATAATAAACTCCATGACTAGAATCGGAGCTCACCAAGAGTCTGCTAGGATAAGAGAATGTCTTAACTCGTAGCCTGCTCGTCTATAAATAATGTACCTACATTGATATATGCCGATATAGGTTCCAAAAATATATATATTGGAACGTCAGTACACCACAACGACGCTCAGTAAGTAAAGCACCTGCTGCTAAAGCTAGAACAAGAGTCTAAAAGAAGTATGTATGCATGATAAAAGAAAATTCTAAAATGTTTCTGATGAAGAGTTAAAACAAACAACTCATATATCTATTATTAAGTTCTTCTTAATGTCATTCATGAAAATTCTCTTTATTTTCTTTTCTCTTCTTTTCTGGGAAAAACTTAAAATTCGAATAGATAAATATATAAACTTTCTCGAAACAATCCTTGTAAATTTTCTAAAGCATTTTCTTTCCTTGTCTTACTTGAGAGTCCCATTGATTCTTACATTCTTTCTTATTCTTATTCTGAAAATGTCACCGTATCATCTTTGGACAATCCCAGCTCGATCGCCTGGACCCCATTCCTATGGTGCCTCACAGTTCAAGGTTCTAGCATGCTCATGTTCTTGTGCCTTACTAGGGCACTTCTATTATAGTGTCTGAACCAATGGTACACTAATCTGCTACTCTGGCACGAGTAGTTTCGGGGTAACATAAACCACTAGAGGCTATGAACCCTTCTCAGAGATCTACGAAAACTGCCAAAATAGTATTCTGAGTGATTCTTGTATCACAAAATTTAAAACAGTGATATATCTTCATTGTTCTCATCAAAACAGTTCCATAAAATCAGGTAAAAGAAATTCAATAGTCTATACATTAAAGAAATATAAGCAAGTCATGAATGCATGAGACATGATTTATGGAACAACATATGATTCTTGAGTTATTAACCATGATAATAACTTTTCTACGATTCTAATGGATAATGTGAGTCCACTCGTTCTATTAAAATCCCACATTAACGTCCTATACAGTCTAACAAATACTTATGGTATGATCCTTGTGAGAAGACAACTACAATAAAAGCATTGTCTCGACTCACCTTAGTTCTTCTTTTAAGCACCCTCATTGCTTCTATCCAAAAGATTCAACTTCTTAAATTAATCTATACATAATTACATCAAAAATCAATACTAGAATTACCAAGATTTTCAAAATTTGAAATCCTAAGGTTTGATTCTTCTCTCCTTCTAGGGTTCATTGTTAGTCTAAGTATCTCTTTTCTAATTAGTAGTTTATTGGAACAAATATCAACCTTAAAACTTTCTAATAATTATGGTTGAAAGTGGTTGCGGAACTTATCTTGAATTGTGAAACCCTAGGTTAACGGAGAGACCTTGTTCTTGAGTTCTTATTAAGAATTTAGCGATTTTGAGAGGGAATATTGTTAGAATTGACATTTGGAAGTAGTACTATAATGTTAATCGCATTGAAAACCTCACCTTAGGTAGTATGAAAACTCTTGGATGACTTGAGAATGGGAGCGGAGGTTTATTCTTTAAAGAATGAAGCTATTTTTTCTCTCCCCATCTCTTTTATCTCAATTTCACACCTTGGTCACCACAGACAGTGCCCAGCGGTCCCCACCACGCCCACATAAAATTGTTTATTGTTTTGGCATTCTGATGGGTGCAAAAACGCGTGTCTCATTTTTCTGACAAGACAGTATTCTTTAAAATGCCTATGACATTTGATATTCGGCTTAAAGTATGTATATTTATATGCATATTGCCTCGCATTTTACTCAAGTTTCATGAATTTCGGATATGTAATATAATGATTTATTCTAATTTGTGATATTTTTATGTGGAGAAATTACCCGGAGGCAATGTGCAACGGAAGTGCATGTTGAAGCAAAAAGAGAACAAAATAAAAAAAAGTCCAGTGCAGCACCCAGGCCAGCGCGCTTTTGTGGCCAACAGGCCAGCGCCAAGGCTAGCTAAACGCACTACCCTAGACGCTAGGTGACGGAATATTTTCTCACTTCGCTCGGGACAAGTTTTTCGGCCCTACACCCCCCTCCCCCAACTCGTATAAAAAGAATCCTAAACCTATTTTGAAGGGGAAGACACCACTTTGAGAGAAAAACACACACACTGAATACCCCGGAGCAAGGATTCTTAGTTTTTCTTCATCTTTCTTAGTATTTTCAACTATTCAGACACTTAAAAAATTGTTTAACTTTATCATGAGTGGCTGAAACCCATAATTTTGGGGTTGTGATTTAGCTATGAATATTGTTGTTCGAAGTTGACTTTAGCTTAATTATAGTTCGCTAATATATGGTTGTTTCTTTAATGTTGTGATTAATTGCTTAATTATCTGACCAACAGTTAGGTTCTATTTACTTTCTATGCTATACATGGGAAAGCTACGTCTAGATTAGAGTAGAATTGAAGAGGGCGTGATCGTAACTCTGAGCGAGGGGCATACTTGTGGTTAGGTTATGTATATACCTAGTCACCATGCTCAATTGAATATCGTAACCTTAATACGTTCTTCATAGATTGACTCCACAGGAATATAGGCGTGAATCTATTTTGAATAGGCAAATAGTAATTTATGAGAATGCTACACGAGCAATTACTTGATTAATTAGCAACCACAAGCGAATTGTATGAAAGAGAGTGTTAATTAGAACGCAATAGGATTGGTAAATCGATCACAACCCTGAAATACTCATCTCTACTAGATTCTCAACAACCATTTTCTGGTTGATTAATTAGTTACTTATTACATTCATAGCTTAATTATCATCACACTATTCAACTCTGATTGGCTCGACTAAATAATAGTTTTGGTGAAATTAGTAGGTAGTTAATAGAAGTCTCTATGGGTTCGACACTCTTTTTATTATTATATTACTTGTACGACCACGTATACTTGCATGTGCATTTGGGTGCAACAACATTCTATAAGAATATCGAAATAACAAACGGTTTGAAGTTTTAGAAACGAGACTTCAAGGGCTTTAATTTGATAGGTAGTTCACCCCATAATTTGTTATAAATTGGGAGATATATTGTTTGAAATCAGGTCTCTTGCGACAATAATTGTGTTATTACATTGGACATTTCTACTATGTCCCAAACTACTTTTTTCCTCTTATAAACGTCCATATCACCTCTTAAACGTAAAATGTAGTTATACATATTTTCTAGTATTTGAACATTCTTGTGTGAGTTTGTACAAGAATAGAATTATTTTGGGGCAAAAATCGTTGGGGCTTTACAGAGCTTGAGGGGAGGTGATTAAGATTGCGATACAAATTATGTTCAGAAGATGGGATAATGACTACGGTTGAGTTAGTTTAGGATACAATTCTTAATATACAAGCTATATCAATGTGTATAAATGTTGCATCTTGTATTCTCAATAATTAGTGAAATACAACTTCCTTCCTCTAAGATTACTCGTGTGTTTTGACACTCCGTAGCAGGGACTCCATATTGATACACCTGTTTTATTTCAATGAAGTATGACTAGTTCCCTTGTATCTTCTGCCAGCCTTGTCAAGTGAAAAATTTCCTTATCACTCGAGAACTCGCTCACATAAAGTCAAGAAAGAGAAAACTTGCTTTTCATTCGAGAGTTTTAACAAAGTGTTCACGACGGAGGACAGGCGGATGACGGCAGGTCAAGTAGGATTAAGAGGCTTTTAAGCTAATAAATTTTTAAAGAAATAGTGTGTGTATCACTTTACTTGAATCCCATAAAAAAAAAGTGAAGAGTTTTTTAAAGCATATCACAAGTTCATATGGTACGTGTGCTTGTGGACTCGATGATGATGTAGCCCAATTAAAAATTCTATGATGTCTGTTGACCCAAAGAAGACAATATGTGCTATGGACTTGGATCATGACAAATACAAGTATGTTGAGTTCCTAAAGGGGGTAAATGTGACGCCCAAAACGGATGAGGGACTTATGATGACGGGTCAAACAGGATTGACATGCTTCTAAAAAAGAAGTGCGCACATATCTCTTTAGATGAATCCTACATGAGCATGAGGGGAAAAAGTGAATAGCTTTTAAAACATAGCATAAGTTTAGACTAGATAATGGCTTACCCCAAGAAACAAAGTCATAAAATTTATTGGGTCAAAATGAACAATACGTCATGACTTTAATTTGTGACCGTGTGCCTAATTTGTTTTGGTATATAAGTGTGCAAATGCTCGAATATACTTTGTCAATTATCGTTTTTTT
>MCJB01052430.1:324243-386337 GCA_002018475.1 Nicotiana obtusifolia | reverse complement strand
GGTAGGAGAGGGGCTCAAGATTGAGTTAGGTGGTCAGTAAGACCGTTATAGCACCTTCCTTCCATATAATTTCCTACGCTAGTCAAACTTGAAACAAAAAATGTTGAATCCTTGTAGGAGTGGCATTACATCTTTTTTTCCACATGCATTATATTTTTTTTAATTTTTTTGGTAACTAAAATATATTATTTTTATCGCCTCAATTTATGTGACGGTGTTTGATTCGACACAAAATTTATAAAAGAAAGAAAGACTTTTGAACTTGTAGTCTTAAACAACTCATGAATATTTGTATGATTACAAATTATCTCATTAAAGGTAAAGTATGAACTTTAGGATGAATTATTTTAAATAAGAAAGTGTGAAATATTTTTTTGAGACATGTTAAAAAAGAAAATATAACATATAAATTGAGACAAAACGAATATTAATGACACGGTACAAAACCACAATTTAACACCCACTTAGCTGCATTATATTTATTGACGACTTCAAAAAGGATATCTAATGGGGGTGGTTGGAACTGAGAAGGGACAACAAAAATAATATCAACTAAGTTAGGTGACTAAGGAATTAGGATTACGATTTGGTTTTGAACTTTGTCAGAGTCTTAGTGGATTCTATTTTATTATTTATTGTTTGAAATAAATGACACATGACATAAGGGCATGGGATAGAATATTCTTAGATTATGAAAATATTGTACGCAAAACAATGGGGGATATTCCACCTGACATCTGTCTATTACACCAAAAAGCTACAAAAGATACTAAGTACAGAAAATAAGGTTAGCTTCCTTACCATATTTCATCTTCAACTACATGTAAGGAAAGCTACCCCAGTATGAAAATTAAGATCTCAAAAAATGATGTACAAATGTCAGAATGTTCATTTCCTTTGGGCTGAGTGATAATAACTTTAATCAATCACTTCAGTGACAAATGTCATGTACTTTTTTAGTATACCTGATTGATAGAGGGAGTAGGTCCAGATAGGGCAAGAAAAATTGTGATACTGGTCCCCTATTTTCAACAAAAATTAACTTGTTATAAAGTTATATTGAAACTTTATCAACCTTGATGAAACTCTTTTCTGATAATTTATCATGAGTTTGGAAATATATTTAGTTGAAATTTCAACAAAGAATTTTTAAAGTTGTGTTGAAAAATAACTTTTGTGTTGAAGTTATGTTTGGACATGTATTTTATTTAAAGTAAAGTTAAAGAGTTTATGAGTGAAAAACAAAATTCATCCAAATACTAGTATAAATCAGTTTTTGAGAAGTTGAAATTTTTTTTTAAATTTTTTTTCCAAAATATGATCATATTCCATGAACAAATAATATTTAAAAAAAATTAAAAAAATATAACCAAAATATATGACCAAACGAGAGCTTATTTTTCTATCCACACTTTAGCTTAAAATTGTCCTACTCTATTCAAGCTTTAATTTCAATATTAGATCCTTTGGAAGTCATTATATTTATTGACCACTTCAAAAAAGATATCTAATGGAGGTAGTTGGAACTTGAGGAGGGATTAAAGAAACAGTATTAACTAAGTTAAGTAACTCGAGCGTTTTGACTAAAGAATTAGGACTACAATTTAGTTTAGAACCTTGCTAATTAATTAATTAGAATCCTAGTGGATTTTATTTTATTCTTTATTCTTTGAAATAAAGGACACATGAGATAAGGGTTTGCGGTAGCATATTGTTAGAGTATGAAAATGATTAGGCTTGGGTGGATATTGTTACTTTATTATTAGAGATTAGGTAATGGCAACTATCATATGATGTAATCAAATATTAAGTCAAAGACAAGTTATAACTTCTAAGCAGGTTGTCATCGCAAATTTCCACGTTATAATTACCTTCACCACCAAGAAAAGTAAAAGAGAAAACAAAAAGTGTAAGAGAGGAGATGGACATTTATTTATAGTTTTACCATGTTACCATTAAGATTTACTTTAAAATTTTACTTATTATTTCTTACAAATGATACGAGGATGTAAATATATTTTATAACTTAAATTATTATGACTTAAACTCTTAAATTATTATGACAGTTGTCCTTTCTCTTTCAAGTCCAATTACTTATCGTAGTGATTGTACACCTTCCTTTGGTAAGAAAGGAAATATCATCTGTGTGTAAAAAAAAAAAAAAAGGAAAAATGACATTATACAGTCACTTTCTAAATAATAGTCAAAAAATATATTTCTTCTATTTCAATTTAGATGACATTTTTTTTATTAGTCCGTTCTAAAAAAATAATATATTTTTATATTTAGAAACAATTCAACTTTAAACTTTTCAATAATTTTACCTACTTTACCCTTATTGAGAAGTTTCTATAACCACACAAATATCATGGCCCCATAAAACTTTTGCCCTTAATTTTTGGTACCATATGTTTAAAAAATCTTCTTTTTTTTTCTTAAACTTTGTGTCAAGTCAAACTACATTATCTAAATTGAAAATGGAGGGAATATATTTTTTGTATATATATACATTTTTTATGCTATATACGAGAAATATATAAATTTTATATATTTTGCGGTATCAAATATAAATAGTTTCAATATGATTTATTTGCCTTAGGCTATTTGATAACAACTACAGTATTAATCAAGCACTAAAGTGATAAATGTCATCAACTTGTTTAACATATTGACATTGCTGAGAATACTTGATTGATTAAAAGAAGTAGGTCAAACGAGGCAAGAAAAATCAGTTGTTCAATTTTGGAATGGTTTGTACTTTGTAATATCTGGTTAGATTTAATCTTGAAAAATAGTTTGATTTTGTACTCTTCACAAAGATGTGTATTTCTATTTTCGTCATTAATTGTAAACTGTCATAATCTTGAGTAGTTTTTCAATTAGGTTAGAATTAGAAAATTTGCCGCACTTCCCGCCGATTGTAAAAAAACACCCACATACGTAGAAAATAATATTTTTTATAAATTTAATGGAGATAGAATAGATACTTTTTTCAATATATGTATCCCTAAAAACTAAAACAACCAATATACATGCATTTTAGTTAGAGCTCAAATAAACCACTACATATATTATTATAAGAAATCTTATAAAACGAAAGAGGGGAAATCTTTACTTATGTGTGTGGGGAAGAGACAATTAACATATGATTCTTTTCATTTTTATCCTCTAAATCTCTATTACCCAGTCCTCTATTATTATTATTATTATTATTATTATTATTATTATTATTATTATTATTAATTTTTTTTCATTATTTTCGTATTGCTATTTCTTATATGACATTTTTTTTTTCCTTCCTTTAATTTTCTCCCTCGTACGTTATTTTTAAAAAAAAAAAAATCCCCTTTTATGCTTACGAATCTCTATTTTCTTGTGTAAATGTTATAGACGATTTCAAATAATTATTACTTTCTTTTTTAATATTCCCTGAACTCATCTTATCTTAAACAGAGACGATAAATTAAGAGAATAAGCAAAAAATATAACAGATCAAATTTGATAGTGCAAGAATAATGTTAAGATATGCCTGATCAATAAATGCGTTGAAATGGCCAACACCAAAAAATGAAGAGCAACTTGAATTTCAATTGGGTATAGTTTTTAAAAAACAAACTAATATTGTTCAATAGGAGTAACTATTAAGATAGACAGGTCGAAGCAACTCTTTTGTCAACTTTCTCTACTTTTATCAGTAAATATATAATTTATAACTCTTCTCCGCATTAAAATATTTCTTTGAAAGTGGGAGCAAATGTAGAGATCTTAGATGAAAATATAAGGTTTTACAAAATAATTATGCAGAACTTGAAATAACTATGAAAGACAGTCTAATGAAAATAACAAATCATGACACCAATTTCGCGCACTAATATTCGAAGATGGAATCAAGTTGCATTTGTCACTATTTTTCTTATTTATTTTCTCTTTCCCTTCTTTCTTCATTTCTTTCTTTTGTTTTCTAAAAACTTCTTTTTCAGTTTTCTCCAAGGTTAGTAGTATATCAAAGCCCTTTTACGCATCAAAAAGAGAATATTCCCTTTAACTAAGCACTGTTATCTACATGACCAGTAAAAACTAAAAGATACACCATTATCTCAATTAAGTACTATTATCTACATGAAAATACATGACCACTATTACGCGTGTCAAAAACAAAATAAAAAAAGAAAAATAAAAAACTTGTCCAACACAATAGAATTACTACAAGAGAAACAAAAAAAAAAGTTAAATGAAAATAGATTAAATACTATATGAAATTAACACACTTCGTGCCGATCACTGTCTCCTCGTCCTCGACAATATATATATACTAAATTGCATCTAAATAAAAGAATAAATCCTAATTTCATATTTTTGCAAAATCAAAAGCATACATGCAAAAGACAAAGGGCTAAAGCAAGCTTTTTAAAAAAGAGAGAATCATGTTGCAATTTTATTCATTAGTGAAATATAGAAAGATATCAAACATCAAAAGATTCGATCTTCACTTGCCTTTTAGAGAGTTATTTGTAATGAAAGCAAGCCATTTTATTAATTTATGGCTTTTTCGGGAAAACATCCCGACCAAAGTGAGCTTAGGCTATGATTTTACAGCGGTTTACCAAGAAGATTAGTGACGGGCACCCAATGCATATAGGTTGAGTAATGCTATCCGATCGAAGTGTTCGATTATGATTTTCATCTCTCACTTTTGGCAAAGGAGTTGGTTGATAGTAAAAGCCCTAACTCCTTTAATAGGAGGGAACCTATGATGACCCGATAGGTCATCTAGAGTTTTAAATCTTACTTCTATGTTTCAAAACCTCAAGTATCTCCTCGATTTGTACGTGGAGTTCGTATCTTTTATGTTAAAAATTGATAAAACATAAAATTTTGCCTTAACAATCTATTTGAGTTGATTTTGGTCAATGTTTTGAGCAAACGGGCTTGGATCTGTATTTTGACAATCTCGATGGGTCGGTATCGTGACTTGGGACCTGGGCATATGCCTTGAGCCGAATTCGGAGGTCCCTAACTTGAGTTATCGCATTTTGCAAAAAATTTGAAGTTTGAAGGTTTAATGAATTTAAAGATTTGATCAAGGTTTGACTTTATTACTAACGGGCCCGAATTTTAGTTCTGGGGCTTGGTATATATTCATTACTATATTTATGACTCGTTTGCAAAATTTGGTAAAAGACAGAACTGGTTTGACATGATTCGGACGTTCGGTTGTTAAAATAGAAATTCTAAAGTTTGATTGAAAATCTCATTTGATTTGGTGTTTGATTCGTAGCTCTAGGTGTTATTTTGGCGATTTGATCACGTGAGCGAGTTTGTATGAGGTTTTTAGACTTGTGTGCATGTTTGGTTTGGAGCCCCGAGGGCTCAGGTGAGTTTCGGATAGGCTACGGAATGAAATTGGACTTAGAAAATAGCTGGTACGCTACTATTTCTGGTGCAGACCTCAAATCTCGCAATTGAAAGGTCTAGATTCGCATTTGCTATAAGGTAGTCAAACTGTCAGGATCGGAATGGCGAGCTAGTCCCTCGCAATTGCAAAGAGTAGCTGGGCACCATGGGTTTGCATTTGCGAACAATTGGTTCACATTTGCGAAGTAGTACTGGGGAGGGAATGGTTCGCAATTGCGATCAAGGGTTCACAATTGCGGAAGTTCCAAGTTCGCAATTGCGAACAGAACAATCGCATTTGCAGTGATAGATGAGACGGGGGACCTTCACAATGTCTAAGCATTTCTCGCATTTGCGGGATGCGCAATTACGAACCGTAGGTCGCAATTGCTACATCTGCGCCTGGACTTAAGCTAAGTTAGACAGGATTTTGTTCATTCTTTCAAATCTTCAAACCTAGAAACCTTAGAGGTGATTTTTCCATGAGCTCTTCTTCCCCAATTCGTTGGTAGGTGATTCTAACCTACTTTCTTTCAATTATCCATTATATTTTATAAGATTTCAACCTAAAATCTAGGATTTTCAAGGTAGAAATTGGAGATTTGTGTAGAATTAGGAAAATTTGTAAAACTAAAATTTAGACCTCAAATTGAGGTCGATTTCGAAATAAGTAGCATAACCGGGCTCGGGGGTGAACGGGTAATCTGGTTTTGGTCTGAATTTCGAGTTTGGACCAAGAGAGCCTGTGAGTTGACTTGTGTTGACTTTTTCAATAATGACCTATGTTGAACCTTTCTCATTCGTGGGTAGTTCTTAAGGCCTATTTTGAATCGTTGGTTGATAATTTGCTGGATTTAGTTAGCTCGGAGGCTAGTTCGAAAGACAAAGTCGTGGTTGAGCTTTGAGTTGATTTTTGGAGCAAGGTAAGTGTCGTGGTTAACCTTGACTTGAGGGATTAGGACTTGTTTGCTTATTTGATACGTGATTCAATGTTGGGTAGAACGTATATGTGAGGTGACGAGTACTTATGCGTTGTGTTGGGTTAAAGCATGCAGTTGAAACTTGTTTCTCGTGATTTATTTCCTCCTTTGATTATGATATCCATGTCTAGATTAGTTTATCACTTAATTGGTCATTCTTTCCGCATATGAATATTTGTGATAATGGAATATTATTGGAAGTTGAGGCTCAGTATTTTAGAAACGTTGTTGACGTAAGGTTTATTCTTGATTATTCTTTCTCCCAAATGTTATATATGTATTGCTTCATGGTAAGGGAGAGAGTGTTAAAGAACGAAGGGTGATGCCGTGCCGTATTTATCATTTTATGGAGATATTGAGAGTAAAAGCACGAAGGGTAATGCCGTGCCATTATTACTATTTCATGGTGAGGTTGAGTTAAAAGCACGAAGGGTGGTGCCATGCATTTTATATTCATTATGTTTATCCATTTCATTGGCTGAAGGTTTATTGACTGCTTCATATTGTCATTCCCTGTTGTAGTTACCGTATTTTGTACCCCTTTTGCATGTCCCCTCCCAATAGTACATGTTAAACCCTTATTTGTTGCTATGTTATGTGTATATTTTTGTTTGTACAGGTTTAATTATGTAGGTGTCCTGTCACAGCCTCGTCACTACCTCATCGAGGTTAGACTCGATACTTACGGAGTACATTGGGTCGGTTGTACTCATACAACACTTTGTACTTCTCATGGAGATTTTGGTACTGGTCCCAGCTGTCCGTGAGGCGCATTAGCTCGGATTAGTTTATTTGGAGACTCAAGGTAGATCTACTGGCGTCCTCAGACTTTGAAGTCCCCTTCCTCCTTCCTTATTTACCGTTCATCTCCTTAGAGACAATTGTATTTATTTCAGACTTTATTTGTAGAATCACTAGAAGCTCATGTACTTGTGACTCCAGATCCGGGTTGTACTAGATATTGGATTATTATGCTATTTTGTACTTTATTTAAGTTTTATTTCTATCTGATTGGTTAAATTGTTTAAACTGTTTAAAATTGGTAAAAGAATTACTCTAACTTTGGCTTGCCTAGCAAGTGAAATGTTGGGCGCCGTCACAGTCCCGAAGGTGGGAATTTCGGGTCGTGACAAGTTGGTATAAGAGCACTAGGTTACCTAGGTCTCAAGAATCACGAGAAGACTTAGTAGAGTTTGGAGGATCGGTACGGAAACGTGTGTACTTATCTTCCAGAGGTTATGGAGTTTTATGTAACGACCTGACCGGTTGTTTCGAGCATTTGCACTTCACTCAGTAGTTTGAGGGCATGCGTAGCTCCCTATGATGTATTATGACTTATGTGAATCGTCAGTTTTGGTTTTCAAGTTATTTGGAATCGATTTGGAAGAATGAATTTCATGATTTAAGCTTTAAGATGGAAGAATTGACCAAGTTTGACTTTTGTGAATTTGACCCCAAAAAGAGTTTTGATGATTCTGTTAGGTCTGGATGGTGATTTTGGACTCAGGCATATGCCCAGATTTGAAATTTGGATATTTCTAGAAGAATTCGGCACTAATTGGCGAAAGTTAGAAATTTGAAGGTTTAGAAGGTTTATAAGTTTGACCGGAAGTTGACTTTGAGGATATTGGATTCGGATTGTGGTTCTGGGAATTGGAATAGCTTCGTTATGCCATTTGGTACTCGTGTGCAAAATTTGAGTTCATTCCGAGTTGATTTGATATGTTTCGACCCGAGTTTTGGCAGTTGAAAGCTCAAGTTCATGCAAGTGCGATTTGAGATGCGATTCGTCGTTTTGATGTTGTTATGTGTGATTTGAGGCCTTGAATAGGTCCGTATTATATTATGAGACTTGTTAATATAATCGAACGGGGTTCCAAGGGGCCCGAGTGAGTTACAGACGTGTTTCGGATCATCTTTCATTCATGTGGGATGGCTGGCCCTTGCTGAACCTGGTGTGACCGCACCTGCGGAATATTGGGCGCAGGTGCGGAGCTGCAAATGCAGCCAAGTGAAAGTAGAAGCGAAGTAAAGTTGGAGCAGGGCATCCACAGAATCAGGGAAGTGGACCGCATCTGCGGTAGCGCAAAAGCGATAGGCGTGATCGCAGGAGCGAGGATGTGCACAGGAGCGCATCTTGTGTTACACCTGCGCTTGAGCAGAAGTGGGTCCTATTGCGCAGGTGCGGAAGGTTGGAGTTCCAATGTTTTCCGCAAGAGCGTCAATTTTGTCCGCATATGCGAAAATGCTGGGCAGAAGCTATATATCAAGGTTATGGGTTCTTTTATCATATTTCGAGACGTATGACTCGGATTGAGGAGATTTTGGAGGCAAATTTCATCACAAGGATTGGCGTAAGTGTTCTAAACTCGGAGTTGATTATTGGATTCTCGTACTTTTCATATGATGGCATGATGGATGTGGTGTATTGTGTAGGATTGAGATTTGTATGTGCAAGGTCATGGTTCAGCTTTGGAAGGAAGTTCATTAATTCTTAGGCAACATGGACGGTTGCAGATGACTAGGTGATTGATATTACTATTTGGTATTGCCTGAGAAGACTGTATATTCTAGAAGGCGCACTGTATGTTGACGTACAGATGCTTCATTGGTATTGCGGTACTCGCTTGGTTGATCGGTTGCTGATATTCAGATTTTGTTATGTGGCACGGAAGAAATTTAGAAGTATTCCTCGTGGGTGATCGTGTATGAGAGATGTGCTAGACATTGCGGTGGAGTTAGGATCAGATATGGTGATTCGTGTGTTCTATGTATTTGGAGACCGGGAATTCTCAAAAGCAGATTGTTTCATGGTTGTGGGCTGAGATGATGTGTCTAAAGCTAGCCAGATGATGGTATGTGTCATGGTTAGGTCATGGTGGACCTTCGGAGGGTTATTTATCTATTTGTGGATGACTAGAGTTGATTTGGAGTCCAATTAGTAGACCCAATGAGGATGTGTATTCTACATCGGGTCGGATTGGTTGACTCCGTACTGCTATTGTTGAAGGAAGTGCCATTCGGTGGAGTCGAGCTTATTCGTGTTCTGATATGATCTATGTGCTACTCCTCTATGCTATGAGGGGCTGTGATTTGTTGGTTATATGCATACATGGTACATTTCTATTTTGGCCTTATGGCAGATTTTGAGTGAGATGGGTATTAGGGTGTTGAATGATTGACTGCGCATTGGTTATGTTCTTTCTGAATTGTGGTATTGTGTTATTTTCCTCTCCATGATTATGGTCATGCACCTTGGGTACTTGATGTCATATTGTGCGTGGTTATTGATTTTGAGCATAGTGGCTGAGGTATTTCATATGGACTAGTGTTTGGATGGGGTCACACATTGCAACGGGGTATGTTAAGATATGATCCTTTGTGTTAGATTCGTGTGTCTTGGTTCTACTAAGTATGATGGGTTCGTAGTATTTCGGTGGTGGTGGTACTTATTGAACTTGCGGGGTGGTTCTCTTGTTTGAATCATTTTCCATGATTGAGTACTTTTGAATTATTGCGTATTGGTTACAGGTTGCATGGTTTGTGGCTCTGGGTAGTATTGGTGTGGCATGTCCGTAGGGTAGTTGGTATTCGTCAATATGAGGTCGTCAGATCTAGGATAGGTGCTATCGGATTTGATTATATCATGTATGGAGGATAATATCGGAAGTCGGCTTAGAAATTGGCTATAGTTCTTGTCGAAGGAGGGAGAGTACCATGACTTGTTGATCTGATGAATGGTTATGAGTTTCTGCATGTTTCTTTCATCATCGGAAGTGTACTAAGGTTTTGAACGAGGTTTTATTTGATACGAGGTTTATTACCGGTACCGTGTTTGCTTCGAGCAATTATTGTGGTCAGAACTTTTGCCATGAGTATTTGATTTATGTGGCATATCATGTGATTGCATCTTGGGTTATGGTTATGGCTAGATACAACCTGTTTAGACTTATATAGTGTGTAGGTGCGAGATTCGAGCCTTATAAGAAATTTCAGTTGTTGGAAATTGGATTTTGTGATTTACCGGCTAAGGTTGAAGTAATGATATTATGTTGTGTTGTCGGGCCTATATAGAACAGGGTGACGTGGGATCACCCTCGGGTATGTGTAGGGTAAGGTTACACGGCGGTTTGATGGATTTGGAATAACTTTTGGCACGTTCGAGGACGAACATATATTTAGGTGGGGGAAGATGTAATGACCTGACCAGTTGTTTCGAGTATTTGCACTTCGCTCGGTAGTTTGAGGGCATGAGTAGCTCCGTATGACATATTATGACTTATGTGAATCGTCGGTTTTGGTATTTAGGTTATTCGGAATCGATTTGGAAAAATGAATTTCATGATTTAAGCTTTAAGATGGAAGAGTTGACCAAGTTTGAATTTTGTGAATTTGACCCTGGAACAGAGTTTTCATGATTCTGTTAGCTCTGGATGGTGATTTTGGACTCGAGCGTATGCCTGGATTTGCATTTGGATATTTCTTGAAGGACTCAGCACTAATTGGCAAAAGTAGGTAATGTGAAGGTTTGGAAAGTTCATAAGTTTGACAAGAAGTTGACTATGAGGATATCGGATTCGGATTGTGGTTTCGGGAATTGGAATAGCTTCGGTGATGATATTTGGGACCTATGTGCGAAATTTGAGTTCATTCCGAGTTGATTTGATATGTTTAAGCGTGAGTTTTTGAAGTTGAAAGTTCAAGTTCATTTAAGTTCGATTTGAAGTGCGATCCATCGTTCCGATGCTGTTATGTGTGATTTGAGGTCTCGATTAGGTCCGTATTATGTTATGAGACTTGTTAGTATATTCGGACGGGGTCTCGAGGGGCCTGGGTGAGTTACGGACGTGTTTCGGATCATCTTTCATTCATGTGGGATAGCTGGCCCTTGCTGAACCTGGTGTGATCGCACCTGCGGAATATTGGGCGCGGGTACGGAGCTGCAAATGCGGCCAAGTGAACGTAGAGGCGAAGTAAAGCTAGAGGAGGGAAGCCGTAGAAGCGGGGAAGTGGACCGCATCTGTGGTAGCGCAGAAGCGGTAGGCGTCATCACAGGAGCGAGGATGTGAGGAGGAGCGCAGCTCGTGTTGCACCTGTGCTCGCATAGAAACGGGCCCTGTTGTGCAGGTGCGGAAGGTTGGAGTTCTAGTGTTTTCCACAGGAGCGGAATTTTGTCGCAAAAGCGACGCCATAGAAGCGGCCCTTTTTTTCGCATATGCTGAATTGCTGGGCAGAAGCTATATATGGAGGTTTTGGATTCTTTTATCATATTTTGCGATGTGGGACTCGGATTGAGGCGATTTTGGAGGCAAATTTCATCACAAGGATTGGGGTAAGCTTTCTAAACTCGGTTTTGATTATATTTCGAGATTTTATCTTCATTTTTGGTAATTGGATTATGAGTTTTAAAGAGAAAATTGGGGATTTTTGTCTAAAACTTCATAAAGCAAAATTTTGAGTTTTGAACGTCGATTCCGAGTCGGATTTGAGCGAAACTAGTATGGTTGGACTCATAATTGAATGGGTTTTCCGATTTTGTGAGTTTCATCGGGTTCCGAGGCGCGGGCTCGGGTTGGGCTTTTGGGTCGACTTTGGGCTTTTGATTAAAGATTCGACGTTTATCATTTGAAATTATTTCCTTAGGCACTAATTGAGGTATTTGAGTTGCTTTTGGCTAGTTTCGAGCCGTTCGGAGGTCGGTATGAATGGGATGGCATTTTTGGAGCATTGCTTGGCCTGCTCGGTGCTGGATTTGGCTTGTTCGAGGTAAGTAACACTTCTAAACTTGGTGCTACGGGTATGAAACCCCGAATTAGGTGTTATGTGTTTGGTGTGGAGGTGACGCCCATGCTAGGTGACGGGCGTGTGGGCGTGCACCGTGCACCGTGCACCGTGCACCGTGCTAATTGTGACTCTGCTATTTCTATGGTATTGTGTAGTTATCTAACCTTACCTACAACCATGAAATTTATACGTACTTGAGCTAGTGAGTTGTGATCCATGTTAGAAACCATATCTAGGCTACATGCTTGTTCTGTTGAGACCCACTGAGGTCATTTACATAGTTGAGTTATCCGCTTACATTGCATTTACATACCCATTCAAATGCATTCATATGCATATGATACCTCAGTCTCTATTATCATGTATTGATACATCACATCATGAGGTTGGTGACTAAGTTAGGCCTTGAGAGCCGAGCTGTGGGTGATATATCTATATATGTGGATCGGGATACACGCTGCAATGAGCCTTATGGATGTATATATAGATGGATCGGGTTGCACACTGCAACGAGTCTTATGGCCGTATATTATGGGATCGGGCTACACATCACAGCATGTTGTATTGATTTACGCCTGGATCTGGCTTATTATGGCACTTGGGCTGAAGGTGCCCCTCCGGAGTTTGCACACACCCCCCAGTGAGTGCAGTTGATTTACATTGAGGGATGGATCTTCTCGGGATATGGATCTTGTCCGAATCTTTTATACCTGGGGATGGATCTTCCCTGGGCTGAATTGGTCGTATACAGTACTGAGTGATTGAGCATGATGAGTGGAAAGTGTGAGACAGTGAGATTGAGTACAATGAGAGTGTGAGTACACGAGTTTGTCTCTGAGATACATTATATTTGACATGCACACTTGACATACATGCATAAAGATGCATTTTTCCTCATGTTGTATGACATTGTGTCATTCGTTATTTCACCCGCATACTGACATGTAGGCATAGAGACGTACTTTCCTCGTACTAAAAAGAATGTAACATTTTAAGTATTGTTGAAAAGCTTTGGGAAAAAACATAGTTTTACGAACCTACTCATATTTTGGTGATTTCGGCAAAGGATTTGAGTTTTACTATATATTTGAAAAGAAGCATTTATTTTTCGGAATTTTATACGAGCTGAGCATTTGCTTATTGAGTTATTTCTTGCATCATCTTTACTATATCGTTATGAACTGTTGATAATTATTGGAGTTGGATTCTAACCCTTGTCCCAGATCGTCACTAATTTCAACCTAAGGTTAGGTTTGTTACTTATTGAGTACATGGGGTCGGTTGTACTCATACTACACTTTTGCACCTTGCGTGCAGATATCAGATGTTGTTGTTGCTGTGATCGACAGGAGCTGGATTTGAAGACGTACCTATGTTCCGGTTGTAGCTGCTTCTTACTCATGGCAACCTTAGATTTATAAAAATATGTTTATGTACATTTCAGACAGATGATGTATTTATTTATACCAGTTTTATAAATTTTAATCTTAGAAGCTTATGATTTGTACTACCAGTCTTTGGGAAATTCTTGTATAAAAGCAGTTTTATTTTCATTTCTTTTCTTAATGAATATCACATAAATTGGATAGTTTCTAATTGGCTTACCTGACGGGTTGGGTCAGGTGCCATCACGACTAGGTGGATTTTGGTTCGTGACAGTTTAGGAACAATTTCCCTTCTATTCTTCTCTATCGTGTGATTTATTCTCTCATTGATAATTGAACTCTTCTACTCTTGTTCTCTTGCAAATGGCGAGAACACGTGCTGCATCTTCAGCTGGACAGTAGCCGGAGCCCCCAGTGTGTCACGACCCAAAACCAACCCGTTGTAATGGCCCCTATCATAATATTATGCAAGCCGATTCAAACATTTCCAACACGTTAAACCTTTGAAAGATATGAAAATAGCTTAATTAAAGGAAAAATCGTTTAAAACAGGATAGGAAGTCATAACTCAATACAAATATCTCCCAAAAATCGGGGTTTCAATGAGTACATGAGCATCTGCATAAGGATATAATCTTGTACGTCTAGAAAATAAAACTGAAATAAATATCATTAAAGGTAAGGGGGGAGAGTCAAGGTCTGCGAATGCGCAGCGGCTACCTCGATGACCTCCAAATGTTCGGACTCCACAACTCAGTAATCGCCGTGATCGGAAGCACCTAAATCTACATACGAGGTGCAGGGTGTAGCGTGAGTACAACCAACTCAGTAAGTGACAAGTCTAACCTGTGGTTTGAAAGCAGTGATGAGCTCTAACAATACAGTAAAGATACACAATTTAACAGTGAAGAAAAATAGACATGCTTCCAGGTTCAATAGTTAATTTTAGCACTGGTAAAAAGAGACCAGGTGTGACTGATAATATGAAAATGACATCTATATGTCTACATGCCAAGGTGAATACCGTATGTGATGCAACATAGTGAAATCCCAAGTACTCACTCTCTCAGAACGCTCAACATGCTCGTCTCAATCATCGCTCACCACACTCAGTCACTCAGCACTATATGTAGCCAGAGGCTCGTTGTGGCGTGCAACCCGATCCACACACACACACACACACACACACACATATATACACACACACACACACACACACACACACACACACATAGCCATAAGGCTCGTTGAGGTGTGAAACTGATCCACATATATAAATATATAGATATCACTCACAGCAAGGCACCCAGGCCCCCAACTCAATCCTTAATCTCTCCAGTCTTTCGGGCTCACAATGCTCATGCTAAGCAGGCCTAATCAATGATACGAGGTGTGACAATATACGATAACAGAGATTGAGATATGGCACTTAATAATGAATTTGACTGAGTTCACGACTGCAATTAAACAGATAACTCAACAGCAAGAACGACCACCGTGGGTCCCGATAATACCAGCATATAGCTTAAACATGATTTCTATCATAAATTACAGCTCAAGTGTTCTAACACATAGTGTACAGTAAAATGTTCCGGTAAAATGACTACACGGTTCCATGGAATCGGCTAAATCACAAATCACACGGTGCGCACCTACACGCCCGTCACCTAGCATGCGCATCGCCTCAACATTTATTACATAACACGTAATTCAGGGTTTTATACCCTCAGAACCAAGTTTAGAAGTGTTACTTACCTCAATCCAAGCAACTCTCTACTCCAACACACCCTTGCCTCGTGAAATGGCCTCCGAATGCCTCGAATCTAGCCATAAACAATTCGATATAATCAATACGGGCTAAAGGAATCAACTCCATAAGAAAATGCTAAGTTACTAATCAAGAGTCAAAAATCGACTCAAAATATGGCCCTCAAGCCCACATCTCGAAGTTCAATAAAAGTCACAAAAATCGAAAACCCATTCAATCGCGAGTTCAACCTTACCAAGTCTATCAAAATTCGACACAAAATCGTCACCCAAATCCCCAAATCAAACTCTCCAAATCCCTAGCCTCAAACCCTCAAGTTACAACTTAAATACACACCAGCTAGGTGGGAAAATCAATGGGGAAGCAAGATTATTGATCAAAAATGAGCACAAGGGACTTACCTCAAGAATCCCCTCGAAAATCCTCTCAAGAATCGCCAAATCCCAAGCTCAAAATGTTTAAAATAAAGCAAAATCATGAACCCTTGTATTTATGTGTTCTGCTAGCACTTCCGCTTACGCAGAAACTTCACTGCTTCTGCAGCGTTGTAGAAGTGACTTCTCACTCCGCTTCTACAGACTTGCTTCTGCGAGCATCCAAGCCGCTTCTGCGGACCAAGCTCACCTGCCCAATTCCGCTTCTGCGGTCCGCCTGCTGCATCTGGTGGTCAAGCAGGTGCCGCAATTCTCTCGCACCTTCAGGCAAGTGCACACTCCCCTTCAAACTCGCACATGTGCATTCCAGTCCACATCTGCAGGCTCATACCTACGATCAAAGCTCCGCAAGTGCGGTTACACCAACAGAGTCCAACTTCAGCACCCTATCAATTCTATTTTCGATTTGTTAATCATCTGGAATCAACCCGAGGCCCCTAGGACCTCAACCAAACATACCAACTAGTCCTAAAACCTCATACGAACTTAGTCGAGCCCCCAAACAACATCAAACAACTTCAAAAGCACGAATCGAACCCCAATTCAAGCCTATTAAAACTGAAGAATTCCAACTACTACAAACGACAACGAAACCTATCAAATCATGTCCAATTGACCCCAAATTTTGCAGACAAGTCACAAATGACATTACGGACCTACTCCAATTTCTAGAATCAAAATCCGACCCCGATATCAAAAAGTCCACTCCCAGTCAAACTTTCCAAAAATCCAACTTTCGCCATTTCAAGCCTAAATTCGCTACGGACCTCCAAATCACAATCCGGACACGCTCCCAAGTTCAAAATACCCAAATGAGCTAACAGAACCATTAAAACTCCATTCCGAATTCGTTTACACATAATTCAACATCTGGTTAACCATTTCAACTTAAGCTTTCAACCATGAGAATAAGTGTCTCATTTCATTCCGAAATCCCTCAGGACCTGAACTGACTACCCCGGTAAGTCACATAACAGCTTTAAAGTACAGAATGAGTAGTAAATCGGGGAACAGGGTTACAACTTGCAAAATGACAGGCCAGGTCGTTACATCCTCCCCCTCTTAAACAAACGTTCGTCCTCGAATGGGTCTAGAAACGTTCTTGGAGTCTCAAATAGGTGTGGATATCTGCTCTGCATCTCCCGCTCGGTCTCCCAAGTAGCCTCCGTAACTGTCTGACCTCTCCATTACACCTTCACTAAAGCTATATCCTTTGACCTCAACTTTCGAATCTGCCAATCAAAAATGGCCACCGGCTCCACATCATAAGTCAAATCACCATCCAACTGAACCGTGCTGAAATTCAGAACATGAGACAGACCGCCAACATACTTTTGGAGCATAGAAACATGAAACACCGGATGCACACTTGACAAACTAGGCGGCAAGGCAAGCTTGTAAGACACCTACCCAATTCTCTGAAGTACCTCAAACGGCCCAATATACCGAGGGCTCAACTTGCCCTTCTTCCCGAACCTCATAACACCTTTCATGGGTGAAACCCTGATCATAACCTTCTCCCCAACCATGTAAGCAACACCACGAACCTTCCTGTCAGCATAACTCTTCTATCTAGACTGCGCCGTGCGAAGCCGCTCCTAAATCAATTTAACCTTGTCCAAAGCATCTTTAATCAAGTCAGTCCCAATAGCCTAGCCTCACCTGGGTCAAACCAACCCACCAGATATCTACACCGTCTCCCATCGGAGCCATCTGAATGCTTGACTGGTAGCTTTTGTTGTAGGCAAACTCCTCGAGCGGCAGAAATTGATCCCAAGAACCTCCGAAATCAATAATACAAGCGCGTAGCATGTCCTCCAACATCTGAATAGTGTGCTCGGACTATCCGTCCGTCTGAGGGTGAAATACCATGCTTAACTCAACCTCGTTACCCAACTCTCATTGTACGGCTCTCCAAAACTACGATGTAAACTGCGTGCCTTGATCTGAAATGATAGACACTAGCACACCATGAAGGCAAGCAATCTCTCGGATGTAAATCTCAGCCAATCACTTTGAAGAATAGGTAGTCCCAACTAGAATGAAGTGCGCGGACTTGGTCAGCAGATCCACAATCACCCAAATAGCATCGAACTTCCTCGAAGTCTGTGGGAGCCCAACTACAACATCAATGGTAATTCGCTCCCATTTTCACTTTGGGATCTCTAATCTCTGAAGCAATCCACCAGGTCTCTGATGCTAATACTTCACCTGCTGACAGTTGAGGCATCGAGCTACAAACCCTACTATATCCTTCTTCATTCTCCTTCACCGATAAATCTGCCTCAAGTCTTGATACATTTTTGCGGCACCCGGATGAATAGAATACCGCGAATTGTGGGCCTCCTCAAGGAAACAGCTCACTAGCCCATCCATATTAGGCACACAAATCTGACCCTGCATCCTCAATACCCCATCATCCGCAATAGTAACATCTCTGGCATCACCGTGCTGAACTGTGTCCTTAAGGACAAGCGAATAAGGATCAACATACTGGCGCTTTCTGATGCGATCATATAAGGAAGACCGAGAAACCACACAAGCTAAAACCTGACTGGGCTCCGAGACATCTAATCTCACGAACCGGTTGGCCAAAGCTTGAACATCAATTGCAAGAGGTCTCTCACCAACAGGAATGAATGCGAGGCTACCCATAGTTACCGCCTTTCTACTCAAGGCATCGACTATCACATTGGCCTTTCCAGGATGATATAGAATAGTGATATCATAGTTAGAAGATCTAACCATCTCCGCTGCCTCAAATTTAGATCCTTTTGTTTGAACAAGTGCTGGAGACTCTGATGATCTCTAATCACCTCACAAGACTCATCGTAAAGATAATGCCTCTAAATCTTTAATGCATGAACGATGCCAGCAAACTCCAAATCATGAGCATGGTAGTTCTTCTCATTGGGCTTCAACTGACACTAAGCATAAGCAATCACTCTACCTCTTGCATCAAGACACACCCAATACCAATCCGAGAAGCATCACAGTACACTATATAAGAACCAGAAGCTGAAGGTAGAACTAGAACTGGAGCTGTGGTCAAGGTAGTCTTGAGCTTCTGAAAGCTCTTTTCACACTCATCTGACCACCTGAAAGGAGCACCCTTTTGGGTCAATTTGGTCAAAGGCGATGAAATAGATGAGAAACCCTCCACGAAGCGACGATAATAACCAGCCAAGCCGAGAAAGCTCCGAATCTCCATAGTTGAGGACGGTCTGGGCCAAATCTGAACCGCCCCTATCTTCTTCCGATCCACCTGAATCCCCCCATTGAACACCATGTGCCCCAAGAACGCCACTGAACTAAGGCAAAACTCATATTTGGAGAACTTGGCATAAAGCTTCTCCTCCCTTAACCGCTGCAACACAATCCTCAAATGCTGGGCATGCTCCTCCAAGTTACGAGAGTACACCAGGACGTCATCAATGAATACTATGACAAACGAGTCAAGATATGGCTGAAAGACACTGTTCATCAGATGCATGAATGTTGCTGGGGCGTTGGTCAGTCCAAAGGACGTCACAAGGAACTCATAATGACCAAAACCGGTCCTGAATATCGTCTTTAGAATATCCAAGTCTCAAATATTCAACTGGTGATACCTAGACCTCAAGTCAATCTTCGAGAACACTCTTGCTCCCTGAAGCTGGTCAAATAGATCATCAATGTGCGGCAAAGGATACTTGTTCTTGATTGTAACTTTGTTCAACTGCATAAATCAATGGACATTTGCATAGTACCATCCTTCTTCTTCACAAACAGGTCTGGTGCACCCCAAGGCGACACACTAGGTCTAATAAACCCCTTATCAAGAAGTTTCTGAAGCTGCTCTTTCAGTTCCTTCAACTCAGCTGGTGCCACAAGACACGGAGGAATAGAAATGGGCTGAGTGCCCGGCACCAAGTCAGTACCAAAGTCAATATCCCTTGTCGGGTGACATGCCCGACAAGTCTGCAAGAAACACATCTGGAAAATCTCGCACCACCGAAACAGAATCAATAGAAGGAGTATCAGCACCAACATCCCTCACAAAGGCCAAATAAGATAAACAACCCTTTCCAACCATCCGCTGGGCCATCAAATATGGAATAACCCTACTGGGAACATAGTCTAGAGAACCTCTCCACTCAATCCTTGGAAATCCCAGCATTGCCAATGTCACGGTTAGCGTGACAATCCAGAACAGCATGACATGCAGACAACCAATCCATACCCAAGATCACGTCGAAGTTCACCATACTAAGCAATAAGAGATTAAATCTAGTCTACAATCCCCCAATAGTCACTACACACGACTAATATACACGGTCCACAACAATAGTCCCGCCCACTGGTGTAGATACATGAACAGACGAAACTAAGGATTCACGGGGCATATCCAGATAATGAGCAAAATACGATGATACATACAAATAAGTCTAACTAGGGTCAAATAATACAGAAGCGTCTTTGTGGCATACTGAGACAATACCTGTGATCACTATGTCTGAAGCAACAACATCTGGTATAGAAGGAATAGCGTAGACTGGTGCTGAAGTCATAGTCTGGCTCCTCTACTGTACTGGGCCTCCCAATAGGCAGGGACACTACTTCCTGATATGACCAATCTCCCCACACTCTTAGCAACCCTGATCTGACAATGGTGGTGGGGGCTGGATCTGGCCTCGAGAACTAGAATACCCGCTAGAAAAACCCGGTGCAGATGAACCCTGAACTAAAGGAGCATGGGACGAACTCTGAGCTAGTAGAGCATTGAGAGATGACTGACCCGGACGGGAACTTTATGAATCATGGCTAGATGATGCGCCACGATGGACTGGACGAGCCATCTGAGTGGGCCTATAATAACAACCCTTGCTTTGGTAAGGCTGTCCCCCGAATTGAACACCACTAGGACCACCCAAAGCTCGAGGCCTTTCCTCACGCTCCTAACTATGAACCATCTCTATCTTCCTAGCAATAACAACTACCTCATCAAAAGTAGCACTAGATACCCTCTCCCGAGTCATAAAAAACCGCAACTGATATGTGAGGCCATTGAGGAACCTCCTATTCCTCTCCCTATCCTTGGGAACCAACCACATTGCGTGATGGGCCAACTCGGAAAACCTCATCTCGTACTAGGTCACAGACATGCCATCCTAACGTAGCTGCTCAAACTGTCTGTGCAGCTTCTCCCTGCGAGACTGTGGCACGACCTTTTCCAAAAGAAGAATAGAGAACTCACGCCATGTAAGTGGTGTTGTACCGACTGTCCTACACCTTTCATAGGCCTCGCACCATCTGAAAGCAGCCCCAGTAAACTGAAAAATAGTGAATGAGATCCCACTTGTCTCTAGAATGCTTGCCGTGCAAAGAATCTGCTGGCACCTGTCCAAAAAGTCCTGGGCAGCCTCAGACTTAGCCCCATTGAATGATGGAGGCTGGAGCCTCCCAAACCTCTCAAATCTCCTCTGCTCATCATTAGTCATAACAGGACCCACCTAGGCCTAAGTAGCTGCTTAGTACCCCCGATGACTGAAGTCCCTGCAGCATCTACTCTAGAGTAGGGGCATCAGGGTTATGAGTACCTCCCCCGGCATGAGAAGTGGCTGGTGCGGCCTGAGCCAAAACCACCCGAGCAAGGCCAGTCCAAATAGTCAATATCTAAGCCAAACTCCTGAAGGTCGAGAATCACAATGGGCACAACTGGTTCCTAAGCTGGCCCCACTGGCTCAATCACATCTAGAACCTGCTCCTGAGCTGGAGCAACTGGTGGATCTGTAAGTGGTGTTCTAGCTACCGTACGAGCTACACCTCTGCCCCTACTATGGCCCCTACCGCGACCTCAGCCTCTCGTGGCCCTAGCTAGTGATACTGGTGGTTGTCCATCATGTCCGGTAGCACGTTTCCTCACCATCTATGACAGAATAGAATACAGAATTGTAATTACCGGAATCAACAAATCTGCACGGTAAGAATACTAGAATGTGAAGTTTCCTAAGTGTTCAGCAGCCTCTTGAAGGTAAGTACAAACATCTCTGTACCAATCCGCAAGACTCTACTAAACATGCTCATGACTCATGAGACCTATCTAACATAGGCTCTGATTCCAACTTGTCACGACCCAAAACCAACCCGTCAGGATGGTGCGTATCATGGTATTTGGTAGGACGACTATTCAAACATTTCCAACATGTTAAACTTTGAACGATATGAAAATAGGTCAATTAGAGGAAAAATCATTTAAAGTAGGATAGGAAGTCATAACTCAATACATAATCTCTCCCAAAAATTGGGGTGTCATCGAAAGCACCTAGATTTGCACACGAGATGCAGGGTGTAGCGTGAGTACAACCAACTCAGTAAGTAACAAGTCTAACTTGTGGTCTGAAAGCAGTGATGAGCTCTAACAATACAATAAAGATACACTCAAGCCCCTAACACAGTCCCTAATCTCTCCAGTCTCTCGAGCTCACAACGCTCATGCTAAGCAGCCCTAATCAATTATACGAGGTGTGACAATATACGATAACAGAGACTGAGATAGCACGTAATAATGAATTTGACAAAGTTCATAACTACAATTAAACAGATAACTCAACAGCAAGAACGACTATCGTGGGTCCAGATAATACCACCATATAGCCTAAACATGATTTCTAGCACAAATTAAAACTAAAGTGCTCTAACACATAGTGTATAGTACAAAGGTTCAGATAAAATGACTACACAGTTTCATGGAATCGACTAAATCACAACTCACATGCTGTGCACCCACACGCCCATCACCTAGCATGGGCGTCACCTCAACATCAATTACATAACACGTAATTGGGGGTTTCATACCCTCGACACCAAGTTTAGAAGTGTTACTTACCTCAATCTAAGAAATTCTCTACTCCAACACACCCTTGCCTCGTGAAACGACCTCCGAATGCCTTGAATCTAGCCATAAATAATTCAATATAATCAATATGGGCTAAGGGAATCAACTTCATAAGAAAAATGCTAAGTTATTAATCAAAAGTCAAAAATTGACTCAAAGCCAGCCCCTAGGCCGACTCAAAATTTGATAAATGTCACAAAATTCGAAAGCCCGTTCAACCACGAGTCCAACCATACCAAATCTATCAAAATCCGACACCAAATCGTTACCTAAATCCCCAAATCAATCTCTCCAAATCCCTAGCCTCAAACCCTCAATTTACACCTTAAATACACACCAACTAGGTGGGAGAATCAATGGAGAAGCAAGATTATTAATTAAAAAATTAGCACAAGGGACTTACCTCAAGATTCCCCTCGAAAATTCTCTCAAGAATCGCCAAAACCCGAGCTCAATTAATTCTAAGAAAAATCGTGAACCCTTGTATTTAAGTGTTCTACCAGCACTTCCGCTTCTGCAGAAACTTAACCGCTTCTGCGGCGTAGTAGAAGCGACCTCTCACCCGCATCTGCGGATCCTTCTGCTCCTGCGGTCCCTCACTCCGCTTCTGTGGACTCACTTTTACGAGCATCCGAGCTGCTTTTGCAGACCAAGCTCACCCGCCCAATTCCGCATCTGCGGTCCCCCTGCTGCATCTATGGTCACACAGGTGCGGCAATTCCCTCGCACCTGCGGCCACCTGCACACTCACCTCCAAATTGCACATGCGCCTTCCAGTACGCACCTACGGTCTCGGACCTGCGACCAAAGTTCCGCAGGTGCGGTTATACTAACAGCTTCAGCGCCCTATCAATTCCAACTTTCGCCATTTCAAGCCTGAATTCGCTACGAATCTCCAAATCACAATCCGGACATGCTCCCAAGTCCAAAATCACCCAATGGAGTTAACGGAACCATCAAAACTCCATTCCAGGGTCGTTTACACATAAGTCAACATCCGGTCAACCATTTAAGCTTAAGCTTTCAACCATGAGACTAATTGTCTCATTTCATTCAGAAATCCCTCCGGACCCGAACCGACTATCCCGGCAAGTCACATAACAGCTATAAAGTACAAAATGAGCAGTAAATGGGGGAACAGGACTACAACTCTCAAAACGACCGGCCAGGTCGTTACATAGTGGCAACTCCTACTAGGGGCAGAGGGTGAGGCAGAGGTCATGCCAGGAGCCGCGGCAGAGGCAGAGCTCAAGATGGAGCTCGAGTAGTAGCACCAGCAATGAAGCCTCAGGTGGATTTTGATGTGGAGATTCCAGCTCAGACTGTACCTATTGGACCGGCTCAGGTCCCCGAGGGGTTCGTCGCCACTCCAGTGCTTCATGACGCCCTAGACCGTTTGGTGGGCCTTATAGAGAGTGTGGCTTAAGCTAGTGCATATCCGATGGCACCAACTGCCTCTCAGGCTGGTGGAGGAGCACAGACTGCCATTACTCACACTCAAGAGCAGATGGCTCTCCAGTATCAAACTCAGCAGCCCTGCCAGTTGGGGTAGCTCAGCCAGTTGTTGCGGTCCAGGCCGGTGATAGTCCCACCATATCTTCTGAGGGCTTTTTGAGATTGACAAGTTTACTAATCTCATCTCAGTTCACTTCAGTGGTGCACCTTCTGAGGATACACAAGATTTTCTTGACCGCTGCCACGAGGTGCTGCAGAACATGGGTATAGTTGACACCAATGGGGTCAATTTTGCTGTGTTTCAGATGACGAGTTCCACCAAGAGGTGGTGGAAATATTACATGTTGACAAGACCAACTGGGTTGCCTACACTCACTTGGTAGAAGTTCTCACAGCTATTTCTAGAGAAGTTTCTCCCTATCACACTGAGAGAGGATTACTGCAAGTAGTTTGAGTGCCTCCAGCAAGGTAGTATGACTGTTACTCAATATTATACCCATTTTGTGGATCTAGCTTGTCATGCTCTTCTTTTTATTCCTACTGTGAGAGAGAAGGTGAGGAGGTTTATTGATGGGCTCACTCACCCTATCAGGATATAGATGGACAAGGAGACCCGGGATGAGATTTCCTTTCAGACGCCTGCTAATGTTGCTAGGCGGATTAAGGTGATTCTTGCACAGGAGAGAGCGCAGGGGTCTGATAAGAGGCCTCGTTATTTCAGTGAGTTCAATGGCGCCTCGTCTGGAGGCAGGGGTACTTTTGGTAGAGGCCATCCTCCCAGGCTATTTCACTTAGCGCTCCAGGCATCTCACAGTGCTCAAGTGGTAAAAATATGTCTTATCCCGATCAGCTAGCCTACAGTGCACCACCAGCTCCTATTAGTGCACCTCCGCTCTAGAGTTTTCAGGGTGGTTACTCAGATCGACAGGGTCAGGAGTCACAGTAGACGAGTACCTGTTATACTTGTGGGTGATCCAAGGCATATTGCTAGATTTTTCCCTCGGCCACCGGGTAGCTCACAGCAGCAGGGTTCTCGTGCCATGGTCCTGACAGTGATTGCTTCACCTTCCGCTTGGCCAGCTAGCGGCAAGGGTCAGGCAGCTAGAGCTGGAAGTCAGGCCATTAGAGGTAGAGGTCAGGCCGTTAGAGGTGGAGGCCAGCCAGTTAGGGGCCATCCCAGAGATGCAGTTCAGAGTAGTGGGGCCCAGCCCCGATTTTATTCCTTTCCAATGAGGCCTGAGGCTGAGTCATTTGACGCTGTTATCACAGTATTATCCCAGTTTGCCAAAGAGATGCTTTAGTTCTATTTGATCTGGTTTTTACTTATTCCTATGTGTCATCCTATTTTACTTCATATTTGGTTGTGCCTCGTGATTCTTTGAGTGCTCCTATGTATGTGTCCACACCTGTGGGAGATTCTATCATAGTAGATCGTGTATATCGTTCGTGTCTGGTTATCATTGGAGTCTTGAGACCAGCACAGATCTCTTACTTCTTGATATGGTAGATTTTGATATCATCTTGGGTATGGATTGGCTGTCACCTTATCATGCTATATTGGATTGTCACGCCAAGACGTTGACATTAGCCTTGCCGGGGTTGCCTTTATTAGAGTGGAAGGGGATTCCTGGCCACTCTACCAACAGGGTTAGCTCTTATATGAAGGCTTGGCATATGGTCGAGAAGGGTTATCTAGCTTATTTGGCTTATGTCCACGATTCTATTGCGGAAGTTCCTTCCATGGATTCAGTACCAGTTGTTTGTGAGTTTCCAGAGGTGTTTCCTGCAGATCTGGCCGGGATGCCACCCGACAGATATATTGACTTCTGTATTGATTTGGCTCCGGGCACTCAACCTATTTCTATTCCGGCTATCATATGGTCCCGCTAGAGTTGAAAGAATTGAAGGAGCAGTTGCAAGATTTACTTGATAAGGGCTTCATTAGACATAGTGTCTCGCCTTGGGGTGCGTCTGTGTTGTTCGTGAAGAAGAAAGATGGATCGATGAGGATGTGCATAGACTATCGGTAGTTGAAAAAAATCACCATCAAGAACAAGTATCTATTGCTGAGGATTGATGACTTATTTGATTAGCTTCAGGGTGCCAAGGTGATTACGAAGATTGATTTAAGGTCTGGCTACTATCAGTTGAAGATTAGGGCATCTAATGTCCCTAAGACTGCTTTTCAAACTCGATTTGGGTTGGCTAATGCACCAGCATCTTTTATGGATTTGATGAACCGGCTGTTCAAGCCCTACTTGGATTCCTTCATGATTGTATTTATTGACGATATCTTGATCTACTCCCGCAGTCGAGAGGAGCATGAGCAGCATCATTGGATTGTACTTCAGACTCTGAGGGATAGCCAGTTATATGCCAAGTTTTGAAAGTGCGAGTTTTGGTTAGACTCAATAGCCTTTATGGGGCACATCGTATCGGCAGAGGGCATACAGGTGGATCCTAAGAAGATTGAGGCAGTTGGGAACTGGCCTAGACCCACTTTAGCTACGGAGATCCTGAATTTCCTGGGTTTGGCGGGTTATTACCGTCGGTTCGTGGAGGGGTTTTCATCTATAGCAGCCACATTAACCAGATTAACCCAGAAAGGTGCCCCATTCAGATGGTAAGGCGAGTGTGAGTTGAGCTTTCAAAAGCTCAGGACTGCTTTGACTACGGCGCCAGTGTTGATGTTGCTCAAAGCTTCAAGATCTTACATGGTGTATTATGATGCATCTTATGTTAGGCTCGGTTCTGTACTGATGCAGGATGGTAGGGTGATCGCATATGCGTCGCGGCAGTTGAAGGTTCATGAGAAGAATTACCCTATTCATGACCTAGAGCTGGTAGCCATTGTTCATGCGTTGAAGATTTGGAGGCATTATCTTTACGGCATGTGTCCGAGGTATTCACGGATCACCGGAGTCTACAGTATTTGATCAAACAAAAGGATCTCAATTTGAGGCAGAGGAGGTGGTTGAAGTTGTTGAAAGATTATGATATCACCATCATGTATCATCCAGGGAAGGCCAATGTGGTGGCCGATGCCTTAAGTAGAAAGGCAACGAGTATGGGCAGCCTTACGTATATTCCGGTAGGTGAGAGGCTGCTTGCTGCAGATGTTCAGGCTTTGGCCAATCAGTTCATGAGGTTGGACGTTTTAAAGCTAAGTCGTGTTCTAGCTTGCATAGTTACTCGGTCTTCTTTGTATGAGCGCATCAGAGAGCGACAGTATGACGACCCTCATTTGCTTGTCCTTAGGAACACGGTGCAGCACGGTGGTGCCAAGAAGGTTACTGTTCGATATGATAGAGTTTTGAGGATGCAGGGTCGTATTTGTGTGACCAATGTAGATGGAATTCGTGAGTTGATTCTTGAGGAGGACCTCAGTTCGCGGTATTCTATTCATCCGGGTGCCGCCAAGATGTATCAGGACTTACGGCAGCACTATTAGTGGAGAAGAATGAAGAAGGATATAGTTGTATATGTAGCTCGATGTCTAAATTGTTAGCAAGTAAAGTATGAGCATCACAGACCTGGTGGTTTGCATCAGAAGTTAGAGATTCCTGAGTGGAAGTGGGAGTGTATCACTATGGATTTTGTTGTAGGACTCCCACGAACTCATAGGAAGTTTGACGCGGTATGGGTCATTGTGGACAGGCTGACAAAGTTAGCGCATTTCATTCCTATGGCAGTTACCTATTCTTCAGAGTGATTGGTTGAGATCTACATCCGCGAGATAGTCCACCGTGTCTCTCATTTCTGATCGAGGTACGCAGTTCACCTCGCACTTTTGGAGAGTTGTACAGCGTGAGTTAGGCACGTAGGTTGAGTTGGGCAAAGCATTTCATCCTCAGACAGCGGACAGTTCAAGCGCACTATTCAGATAATGGAGGATATGCTCCGCGCTTGTGTTATAGATTTCGGGGGTTCTTGGGATATGTTCTTTCCACTTACGGAGTTTGCCTACAATAGCAGCTACCAGTCGAGCATTCAGATGAATCCCTATGAGGAATTATACGGGAGGTGGTGCCGATTTCCAGTTGGATGGTTCGAGCGGGGGGAGGCTCAGTTGTTCCGTACAGATTTGGTACAGGATGCCTTGGATAAGGTCAAGATTATTCAGGATCGACTACGCACAGCTTAGTCTAGCTAGAAGAGTTATGTCGTTGTGATGTTGCATTCATGGTCGGAGAGAGGGTTCGGGTTTCACCCATGAAGGGTGTGATGAGTTTTGGGAAGAAGGGCAATTAGGTGTATCGGACCCTCAGAGATTCTGGAGAGAGTAGGTGAGGTGACTTACAGGCTCGCATTGCCACCTAGTTTATCAGCAGTCCATCCGGTGTTCCATGTGTCCACGCTTCGAAAGTATCATGGTGATCCTTCCCATGTGTTAGATTTCAACTCAATCCAGTTGAATAAGGATTTGACTTACGAGGAGGAGCCGGTGGCTATTCTAGCGCGGCAGGTTCGACAGTTGAGGTCAAAGAGTTATCCTTCAGTTCGAGTGTAGTGGAGAGGTCAGCCGGTCGAGGCAGCTACTTGGGAGTCCGAGTCGGACATGCAGAGTAGATATCCACACCTTTTCACCAGTCCAGGTACTTTTCTATGTCCGTTCGATGACGAACGGTTGTTTTAGAGGTGGAAAAATGTTTAAACCTTAATTCTGTGTTTCAAAACCTCAAGCATCTCATTTTACCCTTCCTTGATTTGCATGTGCAGTACGTGTCTTTTTCGGGAGGCTTTTATGTTTAAAATTAATAAAATGTGGACTTTTGCCTTAAAGATCCATTTGAGTTGACTTCGGTCAACGTTTTGATCAAACAGACCCGGATCCGTATTTTGACGATCTCGGTGGGTCTATATCGTGATTTGGGATCTGGACATATGCTCGGAATCGAATTCGAAGGTCCCTAGCTCGACTTATTAAATTTTGCAGAAAAGTTGATGTTTAAAGGTTCAATGAATTTAAAGATTTGACCAAGGTTTGACTTTATTGCTACCGGACTCAAATTTTGGTTCTGGGGCTTGGTATATGTTCATTACTATATTTCTGACTCGTTTGCAAAATTTGGTGAAAAATGGAGTTGGTTTGATATGATTCTAACGTCCGGTTGTTAAACTAGAAATTCTAAAGTTTCATTGAAATTTTCATTTGATTTCGTGTCCGATTCATAGCTCTAGGTGTTGTTTTAGCGATTTGATCGTGCATGCAAGTTCGTATGATATTTTTGGATTTATGTGCATGTTTGGTTTGGAGTCCCGAGGGCTAGGGTGAGTTTCGGATAGACTACGTAGTGAAATTGGACTTAAAAAATAGCTGGTGCTCTACTGTTTCTGGTACAGGCCTCAGATCTCGCTATTGCGAGGTCTGACTTTGCATTTGTGATAAGGCTGTCAACCTGTCAGGTTCGCAATTGCGAGCTACTCCGTCCCAATTGCGAAGAGTAGCTGGGCACCATGGGTTCGCATTTGCGAAGTAGTACTGGGGAGGGAATGGTTCACAATTGCGATCAAGGGGTCACAATTGCGGAAGTCCCAAGTTCGCAATTGCGAACAGAACCGTCACATTTGCGATGGTAGCAGAGATAGAGGACCTTCGCAATTGCGAAGGATTTCTCGCATCTGCGGGGTGCGCAATTGCGAACCCTAGGTCGCAAATGCGACATCTGCGCCTGGACTTAAGCTAAGTTAGACAGGATTTTGTTCATTCTTTCAAATCTTCAAACCTAAAAACCTTAGAGGCGATATTTTCAAAAGCTCTTCTTCCCCAATTCGTTGGTCGGTGATTCTAACCGACTTTCTTTCAATTACCCATTACATTTTATACGATTTCAACCTAAAATCTAGGATTTTCATGGTAGAAATTGGGGATTTGGATAGAATTAGAGATTTTTGTAAAATTGAAATTTAGACCTCAAATTGAGGTCGGATTTCGAAATAAATAGCATAACCGGGCTTGGGGGTGAATGGGTAATCAGGTTTTGGTCCGAATTTCGGGTTTGGACCAAGCAGGCCCGGGAGTTGACTTGTGTTGACTTTCTTAATAATGACCTAAATTGAACCTTTCTCATCCGTCGGTAGTTCTTAAGGCTTATTTGAAATTGTTGGTTGATAATTTGCTATATTTGGTTGGCTCAGAGGCTTGTTCGAAAGGCAAAGCCGTGGTTGAGCTTTGAGTTGATTTTTGGAGAACGGTAAGTGTCGTGGTTAACCTTGACTTGAGGGATTAGGACTTGTTTGCTTATTTACTACGTGCTTAAATATTGGGTACAACGTATATGTGAAGTGACGAGTACTTATGCATTGTTGTTGGGTTAAAGCATGCGGTTGAAACTTGTTTCTCGTGATTTATTTCCTCCTTTGATTATGATATCCATGTCTAGATTAGCTTATCACTTATTGGTCATTCTTTCAGCATTTATGAAGTATTTATGATAAAGGAATATTATTGAAAGTTGAGGCTCGGTATTGTAAAATGTTGTTGACGTAAGGTTTATTCTTGATTATTCTTTCTCCCAAA
This sequence comes from Nicotiana obtusifolia, assembly GCA_002018475.1. NCBI lineage: Eukaryota > Viridiplantae > Streptophyta > Magnoliopsida > Solanales > Solanaceae > Nicotiana > Nicotiana obtusifolia. Next base: position 355,740 of record MCJB01052430.1, on the reverse strand, counting down.
TGTTATATATGTATTGCCTCATGGTAAGGGAGAAAGTCTTAATGCACGAAGGGCGATTCCATGCCTATTATTGTTCCATTTATTGATTTATATCTAGTGAGGAAGAGAGTTAAAGCACGAAGAGTGATGTCGTGCCGTATTTATCATTTTATGGAGAGATTAAGAGTAAAAGCACGAAAGGTGATGCTGTGTCATTATTACTGTTTCATGGTGAGGTTGAGGATAAAAGCACGAAGGATGGTGCTGTGCAGTTTATATTATTATTATTATTATTATTATTATTATTATTATTATTATTATTATTATTATTATTATTATTATTATTATTGTTGTTGTTGTTGTTGTTTTTGTTGTTGTTGTTGTTGTTGTTATTATTATTATTAATTTTTTTATTCTTTTCGTACTGCTATTTCTTATATGACATTGTTTTTGTTCCCTTCCTTTAATTTTCTCCCTCTCTCGTACGTTATTTTGAAAAAGAAAAAAAAATTTCCCCTTCTTTATGCTTACGAATATTTATTTTCTTCTGTCAATGTTAGAGACGATTTCAAATAATTCTTACTTTCTATTCCGTGAAGTCATCTTATCTTAAACAGAGAGGATAAATTAAGAGAATAAGCAAAAAATATAACAGATCAAATTTGATAGTGCAAGAATAATGTTAAGATATGCTGGAATAAATACGTTCAAATGGCTAACACCAAGAAATAAAGATCAACTTGAATTTTAATTGGGTATAATTTTTGAAAAACGAAAAAATATTGCTCAATAGGAGTAACTATTAAGATAGACAGACCGAAATAACTCTTTTGTCAACTTTCTCTACTTTTATCAGTAAATGTATAATTTATAACTCTTCTCCGCATTAAAATATTTCTCTGAAAGTGGGAGCAAATGGAGAGATCTTAGATGAAAATATAAGGTTTTACAAAATAATTATCCAGAACTTGAAATAACGATGAAAGACAGTCGAATGAAAATAACAAATCATGGCAGCAATTTCGCGCACTAATCTTCGAAGATGGAATCAAATTGCAATTTTTGTCACTATTTTTCTTATTTATTATTCTCTTTCCCTTCTTTCTTCTTTTCTTCATTTCTTTCTTTTGTTTTCTAAAACACAATTGGCCTCTAATCTAACTAAAATACTCCTTTTTCAGTTTTCTCCAAGGTTAGTAGTATATGAAAGCCCTTATACGCATCAGAAAGAAAGAGAATATTTCCCTTAATTAAGCATTATTATCATCTACATAACCAGTAAAAACTAAAAGGTGCACTATAATCTCAATTAAGCACTATTATCTACATGAAAATACATGACCACTATCACGCGTGCCAAAAATAAAAAAGGAAAACAAAAAGCTTGTCCAATACAATAAAATTACTACAAGAGAAACAAAAAAGAGTTAAATGAAATAGATTAAATACTATATGAAATGCACACTTCATGCCGACCACTGTCTCCTCATTCTCGCCAATATATATGTACTAAATTGCATTTAAACAAAAGAATAAATCCAGATATCATATTTTTGCAAAATCAAAAGCATAGATACATGCAAAAGACAGAGACTAAAGCAAGTATTTTTTTTTTTAAAGAGAACCATGTTATAATTTTATTCATTTGTGAAATATAGAAAGACATCAAACATCAAAAGATTCGACCTTCACTTGCCTTTCAAGAGTATTTGTAATGAAAGCAAGTTATTTTATTAATTTATGGCTTTTTTCGGAAAAACATCGGGACCAAAGTGAGCTTAGGCTATGATTTTACAGCGGTTTACCAAGTAGATCGAAGTGTTTGATTATTATTTTAATTTCTCACTTTTGGCTGAAGAGTTGGTTGATGTAAAAGCCCTAACTCCTTTTATAGGAGGGAATCACTGCTTTCTTTACGGTTTCTTTTGAAACGTTGATTAGCCATCTCCGATAAAATTGGACACGATCTTTTAAATGACGGTTGGGTCTTCATAATAATATTATAATTAAATTAAAAATGGGAGTAAAAGAAAAGGACAAAAAACATAAATAGCCTAGTTGATGGATGCTGCCACATCACTACCTAATGCCCCTCAATTGTATAAATATATAGATTTCGAATTATTTTTGACAATCTTTCAGTGGTTGTAGAGTATTCTAAGTAGGTGTTTTGACATATAAACGGTAAGATTTGAAGAAAAAAAAAAGTAGTTTTTGTAGTTAAGTTGGGAAAAGGTATTTGAAAAATAAAATTGTATTTGGACGTACATTTGTGTTTAAAAAGTATTACAAGTTTGTGAGACAAAAATATTATTCACTTGAAAAAGAGATAAAACTCACTTTTTTAACTTAGAAACTCATGTTCAAAATTTTTTTAAACTCACCTTCAAAAATTAGGGGTCGTATGGACATAGGTATTTTCCTTCTTGCTTTCCAAAAAGTATTTTCAAATCAGTATTTGGTTATATATTTAACTGAATTTTAAAGATGAGTTTCGAAAATTTCTGAATATGAGTTTCAAATTTGAAAAAGTGGTTTTTACCTCTTTTTTAAGTAAACACTATTTTTCTCTCATAAAATTATAATATATTTTCAAGTAACATGTATGTCCAAACACACATTTAATTTTCTAATACTTTTTTCCACTTAACTTCCATTTTTTTCGAATCTTGTATTTTTTATGTCCAAATGTGAACAAAACTGAGCTACCCAGCCATGCAAGCTAAGTTCTAAGCTCCAGTTATGGAAGACAATTAACAGAGAAAGGAGACGAGTGAGAGAGAATCAACTATTCTCATTTTCGACTAAGAAAAATCTGTACAGTATACATCTATTTATACAAAAGCTAAAACATCCACTAACTATCTAACTAACACTCATTACTCATCTAGCAACCTTCTAACAATAATTAGAACCGCCTAACTGACTAACTAACTCACATGCTTGCAACGTGCTCACTACTTAGCTGCCTCAATATTCCCCCTCTAGCTGGTGGGTGTGAAGATGTTGAGCACTCCCAACTTGGATATTAAAAACTCATGTTGTGGTCTTGCAAGCCCTTTGGTGACTATGTCTGCCAGTTGATCTCTTAATCCCACATGTACTGTTTTGATCAACCTTTTTTGAATTTCTTCTCTAATGAAGTGGCAATTTATTTCAATATATTTTGTTCTCTCATGATATACTAGATTTGCTGCTATCTGCAATACAGCTTACTGTAGCAGTGCTGCAAAACTAGTAATTCTACTTCTGCTCCCAGCTCCTTGAACACCCCTATTAGCCATACCAACTCTGAAACCACTGAGGTCATGCTTCTGTATTTTGCTTCTGCTAAGCTTTTGGATACTAGTTTTGCTTTGTAGACTTCCATGCAACCAATGAATCTCTATGCTTCATAATGAATCCTGTTACAGATTTACTTGTGTTTGGACAACATGCCCAATCGGCATAACAAAATGCAGTCAAAGTATTCTTCTTGTTACTGCTCATCAGATGCCTAACACTGGTTCCCTTTTTACATATTTGACTACCCTTATGGTTGCTTCCCAATGTGACTTTTTTGGATTTTTCATGAATTGGCTAAATGTCTGAACAGCAAAAGCAATGTCCAGCCTGGTCAAGGTTAGATACAACAACTTGCCAATCAGCCTTTGATACTGTCCCTTGTCTTCTAGTGGTTCATCACTACCTGATCCTGTGATCCCATCTAGTTAAGCAGTTGTGAGCTTCTGATTGGAATCCAAAGGTGTCCAGCGTAGCTTAGCTGCACTTAATCATATTTCTTATATCAGCTCCAAGCTATACTTTCTTTGGTTCATCATAACCCCTTTGTGAGAGCCCGAGAAATATTTCAGTTCTCCCAAATCCTTAAGCTTGAAGGACTAATGCAATTGCTTATTGGTTTCTTCTATAAACATCAGATCATTACCAGTTATTAGCATGTCATCCACATATACAAGGATGACCACTATTTTACTGTCTTGCTTATTTGTAAACAAGGAATAATCTAGAGAACTTTGCACAAATCCTTGATGAATCAGTACCTTAGTTAACTTGACATTCCATTGCTTGCTTGTTTGCTTCAGCCCATATAGGGATTTAACAAGTCTAAACAGCTTCCTTCATTCTCCCCCTAACTGGAAAATACCTCAGGTAACTTCTTACACACTTCATCATAGAGATCCCCTTGAAGGAAGGCATTATATACATCGATTTGATGTATATGCCACCATTCACTTGCTGTAACAGAAATCACTGCCCTTACAGTAACCATTTTCATAATTGGCAAAAATATTTCATGATAGTCCAAGCCTTCTTTATGGCTATGCCTCTTGGCTACCAAGCGTGCCTTAAACCCATCTGCAACCTATATGAGTCTTTTCTGTTGGTAGTTCCCCTAGTTCTCATGTCATGTTGTCTTCTAAGGCTTGAATTTATGCCTTCATGGCCTCTATCCACCTCTTGTCTTTGGATGCTTTATAGAATATTTTAGGTTCAACAACAGCTGAGAAAGCTCCCAAATAACTTTGATAGGCTAGCTTCAATCCATCATAATACACATAATTACAAATGAAATATGGTTTAAGTGACTGATCTAGTGCAGTTGAAGTCACATAGTCAATCATCCAAACTGGTACTCATTTGTCACTGGTGGACTTATTACTACCCTCTTCATCATGGCTTTGCACTTCATTATGGCTTTCTACTTCATCATTTGTTTGTTCTATCTCCCCATTAGTGAAATGTTAGTGGTGAGCATGATTTGTCAAAGTCATGCCCTCTTCTTCATTAGTAGTCCCTGCAGTATCATCAAGAACAACCTGCTCGTCAATGTTGAGGGTATTTGGTGGAATGTGAGTTGGTAAGTTAGTTGTTGCATCATGTTCTGAAAGTTCCATGTCCACAAATAGATGTTGTTTTTCTTATTTCTTATATTTAAAAGGAAATAAGGACTCTTTGAAGATAACATCCATATTCACAAAAAATAATTTCTTAGTCAAATCATATAAGATATAACCCTTTATGACTTCTGAATAGCCCATTAAAATTGCTGCTATTGCTCTAGCTGCAAACTTGTCATGAACATTCATCCTCTTTGCAAAGCACGGACAAATAATTGTCCTGATATATTGCTTCTTCTTGTGAAATCCTTCAAAAGGACTTTTCCCTACTAATACACTTGATAGTAACCTGTTAATGACATACACTACTGCTAGCACACATTGTCCCCAAAATCTCAGAGGTTTGTGCCCTTGAAACCTTATTGCTTTTGCTACTTCTAGCACATGCATGTGCTTTCTTTCAACAACTCATTCTGCTGAGGTGTGTAAACACATGTTCTCTGATGGATGATTCCATTCGATTGGAACAGCTTACTACATGCCTCATTTTCAAAAAAATTTCCCATTATCGTTCTAACAATTTTGACTTGTCTATTGAAATGATTCTGAACTAGCTTCAAAAAATTTCTTAGTAAAATTAATAAATCACTTTTCAGTTTCAACATGTAAACCCAAAGTCACCCGTGAATGATCATCAACAATTGTGAAAAATAATTTACTGCCATCAAAAGTTTGCACAGCATATGATCCCCATACATCAATATGTAACAAGTGAAATACATCTTCAACTCTGTTACTACTTGTGCTAAATGGTAACTTACCATTTATCTAGAGGACACACATTACAATTGTCTATCTTCCTTTTAAAGTCATCATATGCTAATGAAAAAAGATGCTTGAATGCTCCCGTTGAAGAATGTCCAAGCCTTCTATGCCATAGTCCAATGTCTAAGTCTGCCTTCTTTCAACCAAACCTTGAAGTATCCCTTTATTATTCCTAGCAGTAGTTTGTGATAATAGGTAAAGGCCTCTCCTTTCTTTACCAATCACCTTCACCTTGCCACTGCAAAGGCCCTGAAGCAGATAGAAGTTAGGGTAAACACCTGACAACAATTTAACTCCTTTGTGATCTTAGACATTGACAACAAATTATACTTAAACTCAGGTACGTATAACACTTTATGAACTCTTCCAGCGTTTGCTACATTATATGATCTTATATGAGTCACGTTTGATACCTCTCCATTAGGGAAGTGTACTTTTTTTGAATGTATTTCAGCAACTTCCAATTTATTTTCTAATATTTTCAAATTAGAAGTCATGTGGTTTGTAGCCCCAGTATCTATAACCCACTCATGATTATTATCATAAAAAAAAAAAAGAAAGCATTAATATTACCTGCCGTATTAGCTGAGGCTTTTGGCATATTCTCCTTATTGAGCAGCCTAAGTATTTGGTTGTACTGTTCTGTTGTGAAATGAGGAATTTGAGGAACTTTGAAAGCATCCTGATTCACTACTCTTCTCGCTACAACCTGTGGCTTGGGTTCACATACTATTGCATTGTGAGATGTATTGCCTCCAAATTTCTTTTTAAACTTGAAGTCATCAGGGTAACCAATCAGTCTATCCTTCTCTAGTATGCCCTTTCATTTTGCAATAATTATAATTCTTCCTAGGTTTCTAAGTATTGAATCCTTTTGTAGTTAACATGGATGTCATCTCAGCATTGTCCCCACGAACTACAACATTTACTATACTTCTTTGGCTTTCGCTTTCCATCAGCATAAAGTAGGCTTTATTCACAATTAGGAGTGGATCCATCATAATGATCTGCTCACGTGCTTGTTCATATGTCTCATTGAGTCCCATAAGGAACTGCACTAGCTTCTACCTACGCATAAAAACCTCATATTCACTTGACTTTGGACAATCACAACTAGGAGTTGGTGCCAAACAGTCATATTCAGCCCAAAGTTCACGTAACTTTGATAAATAAGTACCTTGATTTGCAGTGGCTATAGCTCTGTGTAACTAGAGGATTCTAGAGCCATTGATCTTATCAAATCTCTCCTTCAAGTCCTTTCAAAAAGCATATGCATTCGAAGAACACGCGATTCCATTCAGCAAATCACTCAATACACAGTTCATTATCCACGAGAGAATAATCACATTGCATCTCTCCCACAGATCGTTCAAATTCGTACCGTAATCTTCCTTCTTAAAGGTGCCTTCAATGAATCTTATTTTGTTTCGACCTAATATCGCGATACGCATTGCCCTGCTCCACACAAAGTAATTCTCTGATCCTGTCAACTGCACAACTCTTGAATTGTCTGCTGAGTGTAGAAATAGAGGATGACTATGACTTAGATTTTCTGGCAACGTATTATCAACAGTCGCCATTGTATAACTTCTTCAATTTGTGCCCTAGAGTTGCATAAATAAAGATAAAACTACAGAACCAAAGCGAATTGCGGAAATTAAGTTGAGATGGATGAACTTAGGTCCACATTAATGGCATCTTTGCTCTAATACCATGAACAAAACTGAGCTACATAACCATGCAAGCTTCTGAATTTCAATTATGGAGGATAATTAACAGAGACAGGAGACGAGTGAGAGAGAATCAATTATTCTCATTTTCGACTAGGAGAAACATGCACAGTGTACACCTATTTATACAAAAGCTAAAACATCCACTAACTATAAAACTAACACTCATTACTCATCTAAAATTTTCTAACAATAATTAGAATCGCCTAAAAAATTAACACACATGCTTGTCATGTGTTTACTACTTAGATGCCTCAATAAAATGCCTACTTAATTAAATGTATAACAAGCAATGTTTTGAAGATGACTTTCGAAAAAAATATATTTTATACGAACAAACGGATCCTAGATTTATCTTATATCCAACTCTTAATCATAAAAGTGTAACATTTTTATATCCACAGAATAATAAAACAAACCAAACAAAAAGTAATCAATTAGTGATCAATCATTTTTGTTTGAGAGATGCAAGTTATTGGAAAATTAAAGGAAAGTGCTATTCTGCTGCTTTTCTTTCATTTATATATAGCTTCATTGGCAGAAATTTATTCGAAAATATTTATGTAAATGTGAAATATTTTTGAAGGTTTGAGCAACTGATTTTCTCTGCGGATATAAATGTGAAAAAATTCAAAAATAGTCAAATTTACAACTAATAATTGAAAATAGCTACAGTTTTAAAAATAATCGAAATTTAGCTATCTTTTCATGTCAAGAAAAATCTGAACAAAAGTACCCTTAACAATCCAGAACTATTACAGCATAATATGCTGGAGTTCGAATTTTTTTACATATGTGCTTCCAGCATAATGTGCTGGAATTTCATAATGTGCTGCAGTTCCAACTAATATGCTCGGAGTTTATATGCAGGAGCTCCATAATCCAGCATATTATGATGGAACTTTCCGTGTGCTGGAATTCCAACATAATATGAGCTTCATAATCCAGCATATTATGCTGGAACTTTTCGGATTTCAGTAAAATAGTGGCTATTTTCAATGACTTTATAAATACTGATTATTTTTCAATTATCAGTCCGAAAAGTGACTAGCCCGTGCTATTTTCACGATATAAATATTGACATATAAATTTTTAATTATTTAGCCCAACCAAACTTAAGTGAGTCATATATTCAATTTGTCGCCCAAATCAACACATCCGATAGATTACGTCATATTTGATTATATTACTAATACAAAACAAACCGTAAGAGAGTTTTGTCAAAAACAGAAAAGAAAAGACAAATAAATGGTTTTGACTATATGATATATTGCGATATGGAATATTTTCTTAGCTCAGCTGCATAGCTACAAATTATGAAAAAAGAATAGACAGAAAAGTGATTTTAATTTAGGTGGATTGAGTTTGGCCAATTATCCAATCCATTTGTGACCCAATTTTCTCAGCCTGACTACTGTGATTGATCCAATTATTTGACACCTTAAATCATGAGGTCATTGAATAACCGGTGGTACTTGACTTGTTAAAAAGTTAATATAGAAACTTTATTACCCTAATTATCGTTATTTTTCTTAGATCATCTTTTTCTTCTCTCCGAACAATGATTTATCAAACCTTTGTGAGGTAGCGCTTTATTTTTTATATGGGATTTTTCGATGTAAATTCGAATAATCAGGCTACAAATAAAAGTACCAAACTCGAAAAGGGACACACACAAAAAAGATTTATTAATAAATTTAAATGTTAAATCCTTGTAAGAGTGGCATATATATATATATATATATATATATATATATATATATATATATATATATATATATATATTATCTTTTGGTAACTTAAATAAATTACCCTTCTGTCCAAATTAATGTGGCAGTATTTGCCTCGGCATGGAGGTTAAGAAAGAAAGGAAGAATTTTAAAACTTGAGGTCTAAAAAAACTCATGAATATTTGTGTGGCTATAAATCATCTCATTACGTGTAAAGTATGAATTTTAGGATTGAATTGTTTTCGAATAAGAAAGTATATAATTTTTTTCTGGGCAGAATAAAAAGAAAAGTATGACGTATAAATGACACAAATAAAGTATTAATCACTAGTAAGCAATACAAAACTACAACTTAACACACTCTTAGCTGCATTATATATAGTGACCACTTCAAAAAGGATATCTAATGGGGGTGGTTGGAACTGAGAAATGAGATAGCATATTCTTAGATTATGAAAATGATTGGGCTTGTGTGGATATTATGAAAAGTTAGGTAATGCATGGCAACCATCAAATAATGAAATCAAATATTAAATCTCAAGACTAAGTTCTAATGTCTAAGCATGTTGTCATTTCGTATTTCCGCGTTACTCTTGACTTGGGAAAAATATTGGTTGTTCAAAGGTTCACACTGGTTGGTAAGAAATTAAACACAAGGACTATGCAGTTCTAAATACCAATGGCAGATGCAGTTTTTTTTGTACCGCGCTCATCTGAATTTAATATTTTCGATACGGTACATAAATTTATGTATAAAGTATTCATTTAAATTGCAATAAATAATAAATATGAATTTATAACTTTAAATATATAATGTATTAAATAATTATAAAAATCTTCAAAGTTAAGCTCATAGAGCTTAAATCCTAGATTTACCTATGCTAAATATGATTTGACAACACTCTTCATCTCAAGTTAATTTTATTTAGACAAAGCAGGTGAATACTTTTTCAATGATGAATGATGGAAACCCGTGAGCCGATAGACTTGCTTTTCTCTTCTTCTATTTAAATAATATTCGCAAAAAAATTTAAATAATTTTTAAAAAATTCACTAGCTTATTGATTTATCAAGCTCTAACTACATGCACAAATTATTGTATTATGTATGCTTCAATTTTTATTTCATTTTTCTTTTTCTTTTGATTTTGGGTTAATTTTAGAGACCTCAACAAGGACGTTGAGTTCCTAAATAGAAGTGTATGTAAGAATCAGCAAAATTCAGTAGAGATGTTTGGTTTATAAAGAAGCAATCCTAAAACATAGAGAAGCATTATATTTTAAAGTCATACGCGTTTAGGATAAAGCGAGCAATATTATTAGTGGATCAAACTATTTGATAATGTAGTACTAGATTCCCCATCAAACTCCCAATTATCCTCTCACCACCTACTTTTTAAATACCTTAGGCCAATACCCGAGTTTTAGGATCGAGTTTCACTCGCTATATAATTAGAAAAACTTAAATGAATCCAAATTCCACTTAAGATATGGTAATAACAAAATTAGCATACCATGTGTCCATACAAGGTACCAGTCACCAAACACTATACAAAAACCAGTGACAACTAGTTTTGTTTCAAACTAAAAGCTTCTTTGTTCACACACTAAATAATGCATACATGAATCAAACAAAAGATCAAGAACCTTTTGGTTTTGTTGTATTAAAGGAATAGTTTTTGTACCCTAAGTTCCTCTTAAGGCAACAGAATAATCCCACTGAATGGAATTATGCTAGTTTTGAGGTGATGAAGCTAATATTGGAGTTATTTTCTTGTGTTTCAGTCACAAAAAGTTTAACTTCTAATCCTAAAACTTGTCGTATATGTTAGAATTCATATTTTTAATCAAGATATATAACATGCAAAGTAAGTTGTGAAACTGATTCTCAGATATAACCATGTGCATCAAACCATATATTTCTCTCGACATTTTAAAATGTGGTACAATAGTAACACTATATGTAGATTACAATTCGTCGTGGACGTAAATAAAAAAAAATGAAGTAAATAAAAAAAAAAAGGTTACAAAATGCCATGTCTATAGAAGACAAACTCGGTAGCAGAGAGGTAATGGATTTTCATGTCTTCTATGGGATAATGAAATCAATCTTGTGGTAAGAGCAAGTACAATTTTGGGCACCAATATCTTGTGCAACACAAGGAGGTGTAACATTTCCATCTCTGTACCATTTTTTCCTTTGTTGCAGTAAATCATTGATGAAACTGTCCAAGATTTCTCTGGTTATACCCGGCATAACAATAACGTGTGCCATATCTCTCACACAAGAAAGCTGCCAACGACGAACAAATTCATGGTCACGAGGTCTCTCGAGGACAACTATGATGCTAAGTTCATTGAGCATGACACTGATCCCTGCTTGTTGAAGACGGTCTTTTAAGTATTTGGCGTTGTCGAGGCATCTCTTAACGTCTTTTTGAAGTCCAATCTGACCTTTAGCACTTAAACTGTACCACAAGAAGATAGGAGCTAAACCATTTCTACTTCCAGAAATTGTGGCATCTACCGAAGCAATGTACTCAACTTTTCTTGATAAGTTGTTAATGTAACTTTTCCTTGTTATTTGAATTCCACAAGGCATTGGACATCCCAAGAATTTGTGACCAGAAATTGTGACACTTCCGATTGGTTTTTTGAATGAAATCATCTGTTATAAAATGCAATCACAAATTTTAGAGCTAATTTTAACTTAAGCTATAATACTATTATTTTAAGATGTAAGTAAGAAAAACAAACTTACATTTTTAATAAAAGGGATAATAAGCCCATTGAGTGCCGCATCACAATGGATGTAAAATTGATCATGTGTATAGCCACAGTCTTTAAGTGTTTGAAGAATAACATCAAGGTCATCAACAGCTCCTTTGAAGGTAGTACCTATAGTAAAAATTACAACCATTAACCAAAATATGTAAGAATAACGATCCTCAATCTCTGTACCGAAAAATGAACAGAATTAAAGGGAAGATATATATTAGAAAATTTACCAATTGTAACATTAATTATTGCTGGTTTGCTCTTGTTTTGAAGTAATTTTGCTTTCAAATCTGAATAATCCATCTCTCCATGTACTGATGTATTAACCGTTTCAAAATCCATTCTGTACATCATTGCAGCTTTGGCGACCGAATAATGGGAGTCTTTTGATGCATACAATACCCCAGTTGGAAGTAATTCTCTCCTGCAAAAATAAAGTTAAAATGTTATTCTTGAGTAGTAACAAGAAAGACCTCTTCTAGATCTCGTTAAATTAATGATATCAATTATTAATATTTTAAAATTTTGCTCATATATTTCAACATTGAGGTTATTTAATATCATGTTTAGAACGAAGAAGATGCTCGAAGACTGGAGGTGGAGCACGATGGTCCCTATATACAAAAACAAGGGTGATATCCAAAATTGCAATAACTATCAGGGTATCAAGCTGCTTCGCCATACTATGAAAGTCTGGGAGAGAGTGGTAGAGCTACGGGTGAGGAGGAGTGTGTCTATTTTTGAGAACCAATTTGGGTTTATGCCGGGGCGTTCGACTACAAAAGCCATCCACGTTGTTAGGAGATTGATGTAGCAGTATAGCGAGAGAAAGAAGGACTTGCATATGGTGTTTATCGACTTAGAAAAGGCGTACGATAAAGTCCCAAGGGAGGTTTTGTGGAGATGTTTTGAGGCTAAAGGTGTACTTGTGGCCTACATTAGATTGATTAAGGAAATGTATGATGGAGTAAAGACCCGAGTGAGGACGGTGGGTGGGGACTCGGATCATTTTTCGATTATGATGGGTTTGCATCAGGGGTCGGCACTCAGCCCTTTTTTGTTTGCTCTGGTGCTGACCGTACTGACGCGCCACATCCAAGGGGAGGTGCGTGGTGCATGCTTTTTGCAGATGATATTGTATTATTTGACGAGACGCGAGACGGTGTGAACGCGCAATTAGAGGTATGGAGGTAGACCCTGGAGTCTAAAGGTTTCAAGTTGAGTAGGACCAAGACAGAATACATGGAGTGTAAGTTCAGTGGCGAGACTCAAGGAGGGGAAGGAGAAGTGGGGCTGGACTCGCAGGTCATCCCTATGAGGGGGAGTTTTAAGTACCTTGGGTCTATTATTCAGGGGGATAGGGAGATTAATGAAGATGTCACACATCGTATTGGGGCGGGATGGTTGAAATGTAGACTTGCTTCCGGTGTTTTATGGGACAAGAAGGTGTCACCGAAACTTAAAGGTAAGTTCTACATAGTGGTGGTTAGACTAATGATGTTGTATGGGCTGAATATTGGCCAGTCAAGATCGCTCATGTCCAGATGATGAAGGTAGCAGAGATGAGGATGTTGGGATGAATGTGCGGTCACACCAGGTTAGATAGGATCAAAAATGAGGTTATTCGCGACAAGGTGGGGGTGGCCCCTATAGAGGACAAGATGCGGGAAGCGCGGCTTAGGTGGTTTGGTCATGTGAGGAGGAGGAGCACAGACGCCCCAGTGAGGAGGTGTGAGAGGTTGACATTGGAGAGCCTACGGAGAGGTAGAGGTAGGCCAAAGAAGAGGTGGGGAGAGGTGATTAGTCAAGACATGGCGCAGCTTCAGCTGACCGAGGACATGATCCTTGATAGAAAGGTATGGAGGTCGAGGATTAGGATAGTAGGGTAGGTTGTCTAGAGTATTCATAACAACAGTATTGGTACGCAGTCTTGCTTTCTGTTGGTAGTAGGTTTTATAACTAACCGTTGTTTTCTTTCATTGTTGATCACATTACTGTCTTGTTGTTTTTATTCTATATTTATATGACTTTTTGGTACTGTCCCTTCTTGTCTGTATTTTCATTAGTGTGCTGCTTATGCTTTCCTGAGCCGAGGGTCTATTGGAAACAACCTTTTTATCCTCACAAGGTAGGGGTAAGGTCTGCGTATACACTACTCTCCCAAACCCCGCGGTGTGGGATATGTTGTTGTTATATCTTTCAGCATTGACTTTCTGATCCCAAATTTCTTTTGCTTTGTTAGATGAGAAACAACTAGCTAAGAGTACTTTATTTACAAAAGTAAATAACTTCTTTCATTGAAATAGAATTTATAAACTTGGGTGGCTGATTAGGTGCTTAATTATATTTTGCATAAAGCTAGAGTGGTTGAAGAAAGTGTGTTGGGCTCACGCAATCAAACATATAAAATTAGGATATATAAAATTTTCTCAAAATATTTTTTTAGTCTATTTTCAAAATTCTTTTTCTTTTCCAAATTTGAAAACTAATATATAGAGGAAACTAGTTAAAAATGGTGCATACCCCACCAAAATGCCATGGAGATTTCCTTCAGTGCCGCCATTTGTAACATAACCCCAGTATTGATCTTTTTCAATTTCCCATAAGTCTGCAAACCAATTCAAAACAGCCACTTCGAAATCTTTTGAATGGAAATCCACTGTGTTTTGAAGAAAGGGATCACCACAATTATTCAAATGGAATTGCAAAAGTGGGGCTAAGCTAGCGTAGTGCTCATAGCATATGTTCACTGGATAACCTGAAAAATAATAAAAGAATCGAACAAGATTTCAACAACTCAACATTTCGAAATTCACAAAAATAACTAAATAAGTTATTCTTTTTTAAAGAGTATTTTATATAGTCAAAGATAATTAATCAATTTTTCATTTTAAATAACTTTGAGCTGAATTGAATCTGCCCATTTTGACAGCACTAATTGAGAATCTGTAATAGCTTGAGAAAATGATATATTTTGTCGGATCCATTTCAAAAACTTTGAAAAGTAAATATGCTTTAAATTTTATTTGTCAAGTTCTCCAATTCAATATTTCCCTAAAAAGAAATTGTCAACTCCACATCGTGGAACGAATAATAGACCTAGACTTAGAACCGTGTTGCATGCCAATTTTGTCAGCAATTTACTACAAGGACAGATAGAGAAATAC
This sequence comes from Nicotiana obtusifolia, assembly GCA_002018475.1. NCBI lineage: Eukaryota > Viridiplantae > Streptophyta > Magnoliopsida > Solanales > Solanaceae > Nicotiana > Nicotiana obtusifolia. Next base: position 340,691 of record MCJB01052430.1, on the reverse strand, counting down.
ATAGAACACATAATATATTATTTACACATATATACCAAGGATCTTTAGATGGGGAGGTTGGGACAGAGTTAGAGCGGTGGGAGGGGATTCATACGAAAAAATCACACCATATATATAATGCTTTTTAATGTATATATACTAGAATTAAATTGACCACTGTATATGCATAATTATGTATTATAAGAAATAAAAGACTGAATTACCTATATGATAGTTGATACGTTGGGAAAGGGTATCAATATAATTCATCAAAATACAGTCGAGACTTGGTCCGTTATTTCTGGACCCTGGCTCTGTTACTGCAATATTCAAATTCTTCCTTGGTGTTGTTGGTGTTGCCACCTTCAGTCTTTTCATTTCTCCAAAATCTCCATTTGCTATTAAACCAGGTGGTGCCAATCCTCTGGGAGTTACTGCCGATGGCTCAAATTCCTTTAATGTAACACATGAGAAACCATATTAATTTTCAATATCATGAACATAATTGCTTTTTTGATGATTTAAAAGGAATTAATAGACTTATATAACCATGCAAAAACGACTAAAATGATAAGGAAAAGAATGTCCTGTGTTTGTGTGTATGTATGTGTGTGTTTTTCTTTTTTTGGTTTCCTTTGTCTTCAAGACAAGATATTAGAAATATGTATAGCATTCTTTCCTTTTTTTTTCAAAACATTCTTTCCCATTCGTTTTCCAAGAAAAAGAACAAGAAACCATGCAGAAAGATGAAGCAAAAAACAAAAACAGGATTAATTAACCTCAAGTCCTCATCAAAACCAAAAGGAAAATGATGATAAAGTTTCTTTTATATGCTGAAAGGATATTAAAGGAAAATGTTAACATCTCAAATCAAGAATTTGCACACTATCCAAGACTTAGATTTTAGTTTCGTATGTAGACAAAAAAAGAAAAAACCTTGGGATGGGAATAACAAGATTTTGCAAAGTAATGTAGAGTTAATGTATTTCTCCAGAATAAGTGTAAGAATACCTTCTCAAATGATAAGCTTCCCATTCTTGGAGAGCTAAAGGTATTTTGAGGTTTTTTGTTAGTTTGGAATGAAAATTAAGTGCAATAGAATTATGTATAATATCCTGGTATTGTGGTATTATATAGGTCTAAAAGATCGTGGGTTTGGGCACCAACCACAATTTACTTTTTTCCTTGTTTTCTTTTTTCCTAACTTTTTCCTCTTGGTTTCCTTCTTTCCCACTTACATAAATTAGTAATGAAGAGTTCTTTAAGTATTGTAAAAGTGAAAAGTCCTCTTGCTATTATGACGTGTGGCCAATTTTTGACCTCGTGTTGAAAGACATACTCAACTTTGCCAACCCATTGTTTTATCAAATTGGTAAGTGAGAATATTCATTAATTCAATTCAAATTAAAGACTCATGCAGAAAGTAGTGTCCAAATCCGAGCTTGTAAACAAATCAGTTTTTGCTTGTTTTGGATTTATGATCAATTATTACCAACTACAAATAACAACATAATCATTTTCCTCCCAAATTTCTCTTTTTTGGTTTTCCCCTTGGCATTTAGCAGGAGAGAATTTACTGAGGAGATTATGGGATTAGTGAATTCATGGTCTTTCCGTAAATTTAGATAAAATTAGTATAATATTGACTGTTGATACCTATGCTCAAAGAAGGTTGAATACTACACTTGGTTGAAGCTCATGGTATCTAATAGGCGTGTACATAGATCGGGTTAATTAGTTCGAATTTTTCAGTTATCAAATCAAACCAATGGCGTCGGATTTTTAAATCTATAAACCAAACCAAACCATAAAGTCGGGTATTTCACTATTAATTTTTCTCGGATTTTTTGATTTTTTTGGGTTTTCAGGTTTTTTCCCGGTAAAATCTCATAGCACATAATTTGTAACTTGTCCTCCATATATTTCTTTAGTCCTAGTAGGATACAACTACATAATATATTTTTCAAGAAAATAACATATGAGATGAGTCATAGTATTGTACTAAAATATTCAACAATAAAGATAATAAAATCGCATAAAGAAAATATTACTAATTATACGCCATCATAAAAATTAACATAATCTAAAAATACTATATAGGTCATGCTAAAATAAGTACAGCTAATAAGTACTATTAATTACACAACTAAGAACTAAAAAAAGATAAACTAGGTTATGTATTTTCATTATAAACCAGTTCAAAACTAAAAAAATGGATATTCAATACTATTGTCCTTCCTAGTGTTGAATTTAATTTTCTTTATTTGAATTAGTATTGGTTTGAACTTTATTTGACATACTACTTTTATGGGCTATAAAATTTATTGGACCATTCAAGAATGTTAAGTCCAAACTTAAATAATATGTTTAAAGATAAAACTGTGAATAAGTTTAAGAAATATTTATAAATTAAATTACAATAAATATTTATATGTATAAACATTTTTAAAACTTGTATAAATGTAATGTCGGGTTGTATGATTTTTTTAGTTAAAACCAAACTAAATCAATTATGGTCGGATTTTTTTCCAACACCAAACCAAATCATACCAAACAACAATCTGATTTTTTTTCTGATTTGATTCGGATTATCGGTTTGGTGCGATCTATCGGTTTTTTTGTACGCCCTAGTATCTAGTATGCACTTTGAAGCCCAACTAATCTGGATTCGCTCTACGAAGCTCCATTTCGGATGTAAGCGCTCCCCTAAGGAAGACTCCATACAAGGCTAGAATCTGAAATTTTTGGTTAAAAACAAAGGAGTACTTTTCATTCCATGGCAAACTTTAGTGGTACATTTCTCACTTCTAATTAATTATGAGAAAAGAGTTTCTTTTTTAATTTCAGAAAGTAAAATGACTCATTTCATATAATTAGTTTTCCTGGATCTTCAAATATAAATACATGGATATTAATCCCTTTCTTAATCCATCACTTACTTGCAATAATTATATTGAAAGTTTTTTGGTAATAACTCTATTACAAAACAACAAATCTTGACTAACTCTTGTCAAGAAACTAAACCAAACAGTGGTTTAAATCTAACCTACAAAGACACTTCTTGAAAGTAGTGTAGGATTACAAAAGAAGAACAAATAACAAAGACTCAACAAACCTAAGGACTTAAGATATCTTCAATCTTTGGATTTGGTCCTTGAGGTTGCAGCAGCTTTGTTATTGAGAGAGGTGGTGGCTAGCACTTGAGAGAGAAAATCAATTTTAGGTTTTGCAAGTGTTAGTTGAAATCCCTTGCCTCATGTTGATAATATAAGAGTGAGGTCATCAAGATGATGCAAGGGAGTGACTAATACACTGCATGCTTCAACTGTCCCGTTGAACTGTTGCGTGTACAATGCAGCAGCTTTAGCAGTTGTTAGATTTGACTTGTTTTGTCACCAGAGGAACTGATCTCTATCTGTTCCCTCTACCGTTCCCTTAACTGATTTTATTGGAACTTGTGCCAGACATTTGACTTGTTGTTCTGAGCACGGAGAGGCTTTGTATCAGATTTCATATCTGGTTCTCGTATGCAGTTTATTAAATCATTAAAACACAAAGGCACATAACTTAACAATTTTCCCCTTTTTGATAATGACAAACTTAGAATTGAAGTCCCCCCTAAGAACCAGATCTCCATATTATTCCCCCTGCAGAATAGCCATATTCCCGTTGAGAACCTTTCCCTATCTGGTTCTCATATGAAGTTTGTTAAATCATCAAAACACAAATGTAAATAATTTATCAATTTCCTCCTTTTTGATGATGACAAACTTAGAATTGAAGTTCCCCTTGAGAACCAGATCTCCATATTGTTCCCCCTGCAGAATAGCCATATTCCTCTTGAGAACCTGTTTCACTCTTTCAATTTTCTTCCCCCTTTTGGCATCATAAAAAAGAATTAGCCAAGTAAATGCAAAAATAAGTCCAGCAAATTTAATTCATGCCACTTGTGTACACGCAATATAGCTAAAAATAGAATGCAAGAGTATAACATGCATTAATAGACGGCGATGCTCATTAAGTTAGGGAAATAAATATTGTAGCAGTACGTACCATAATTACAAACATACACAAGTCAAACAACACTAGAGTACCACAGTCGAAAAGGAAGGACAATAAAAAGACACGGTAAGATTAAACAAAAACTGGCAAATGGGTAAGATAGGGGATACTGGATGGAGAAGGAAAGGACTAGGAAGCAAGGGCTTTGAGGAGGCTGTCCATGCAAGCGTTGCAGCCCTTTGATCTTTGATCAGCTGCTCTTTCAGGTTCTCCACTTGGTTCCTCAACTCCACATTTTCAGCTTTTAGGCGGGTAACCTCTTCTCCCTAAGCATTGCTGGAACCAGGTTCCTAGCTGGCCTGATTGAGCTTAGACTCAAGAATAACATTCTGGCCCTTCAAGCACCTAACTTCCTCATTTGCAGCATTTTGGGCATCAATAAGTTGAGAGATTGTGGAACTGTTGCATATTTCCCCTTTTTGTCAATATACTCACATTCCTCCAAGGTGTTTATTTTGGAACATTTGTTTACGAGTTCCCACAACTGCTTTCTCCAAGGGGACCTCAAATCGTTCAAATAAATATGTGAGTAGGAACCCATATGGGAACCCATGATTTCCATCATTAAAGTCTGCCACTTTCTTCATGTGTTCAACCTAAATCCCAGGCAGATTGATGGGAGAGAAACCGTCCAGTGCCTCCAAAATAACCAGGTCCGCTATAGAGGCAATGGATCACCTTTAAGCTCTTGGTAGCAAGACCTTATTCACCAACTCGAACAAGAGTTGGTAATATTGAAGCAGTGCCTTCTTGTACACTCGTTCCCCTTATTGAACAGCTTAAGGCTTGAGAATAAGCTTCCTAAAACCTGAGGAACATGTTCCCTCCATAGTTGAGAGCCCTTCAACAGGCACCCCAAGAATATCCTCTAGCACAGCCTTATCAATCACATATTCTACCCCATTGATCTTCAAATAGATGGTGTCACCTTTCACCATGAACAAATCAACATAGAAACTACGAACTTCCTCCTCATAGATCTTTGGACCCTGAACAGTAAAGTGATGAGCCCACTCTTGGAAGTCGCAGATTTCAACCAACTGCCTCATTCCAAACATATCAAGAATGTTGGTGTCAAAAACTCTACCCCACAAATTTTTTTGCTTTTTCAATTTTGCGTTCCTTTCAAGCTCAGACACATCAAACTTTGGGAACGACGCGACTGATGGGACGTTTTGCTAACCCGTCAACTCGGTTTTAACATACAGAAGAAGGAACCGAGGTCAACTTATTGCTTACTGTCGCTTTGATAAATATACTCTCCGATAAACGAGGGGACTATCTTTGTACGGGTAAAATCGGGGGCAAAGATTTTCCCGATTCCTCAATTAGGAAACAAAGGGGAAGCACGGCTCGACGTGATCACAATCGAGGCTCGGGAACTTCTCATGTCAAAACCCGGGAGGAGTGAACGACGTATCTGAGATCGGGCACGGTGCGATAACGAACCGAGACCAAGTATAGCTTCTGGACCTCGGGAAACACGAAGAACGGTTATGCATGACGAGTAGGGGCTTTAATGTTCGGTCTCAACAGGATATTACGGCGAATCCCGTCCAATATCATATGTGTATCAAGATTTACCGGAAAAAGAAGATTTTTACCTTATTTAGACTTGTACTGGGATTGAAATTCCCCTACTATATAAAAGGGAAGGTTTTCTTTATTCCGACACATTGGGACACGCTATCAAAGTAATAAAAATTTACTTTTGTCTTCTAGCTATTGTTCAAAGTATTATTCATTTGTTCTTTCCTTTACTCACGACCGAGCTTGTACCGAGGGTCCAATCGAGGACGAATTCCACTGTTCAAGCTAAGATCAGGTTTGGTCATTACATTACGATTGATTTGATCATTTATTTTGTCTTTAACTCATTTACCTGTTATTCTTAATCATTCGTATTAAGTTGAATCATGTATCCTAAACCGCATATTAATTTAATTATTAAATATTTTTTGGGGTAAAGAAAACTTATTAAAACTACTATGTCATGTTGAAGAAAAAGCCGGCAAAACTTAATAAGACTGGAGGGAGGGGACTCCTCCACAAGAAGTCTCTCTGACTACCTTCGTTGCAATTTCTTGAAGATATAATATCATTATATTGATCTGAAATTGGCTATCGTAAAGAAAACAAGAATCCGTATACTTAATTCTTAGTTGGTGGGGTGGTATTTATCCTACCCCTCAAGATATTTGGTAAAGGGTTTAATTTTCGCATCTTGTCATATTAAAGTTATTTATACAATTAGATTATTTATAGAATAATAACAAATTTACTATATCCATAGTTTAAAAAGAACTTTTTATACTGTTAATATGTATAACTTAAATTCATTTCATAAAGGTGGAAGAAAGGAAAAAAAGATAGATCTTTCTTTATGTTCAATATAAGGGGTTAAAAGTATAGTCCTGGAGGGGAGGCATAACCTAAATGAAAAAAAAATTACTCGTATTATTTTCATGTCATATTTTAAGTACCACGGTTAAAATTGCTTGGCTTAATACAAATAATTAGTGCGGGTCAGGTAACTATATATTTACCTAACCTAAACTGACAAAAAATGCTTTAATCTGTACTCATTTACTAATTCCCTTATGGTAGCTACCAACGTCCAACATTTCAAAACTTATCCAAAAATGAAGTCAAACCACTTTGTTAGTATATATTAAATATATTCTTTCTTTAATTAATTATGTTAATTAAAATTTAACTCCTGTAGGCGGCTTTAGTTTAAGAGATTAATCCCATTTGGACTTTGTAATCATTATTTTGGCTACAAGAAATCTATTATACTAGTGATTTCTGATTGACAATGTGAAAGGTTCGTTAGAGCTACAAAAAGGACTTCCAAATCTTTTTTAAATCTCTACCAATTGTAGGTAGTCTTTGAGATTATGATAGAGACTCAAGATACCAAGACCTTTTGGTGGGATAGGCGCATTGGGATTTTGCCAATACAATTCCATAATCGAACATTTAGCTTATCTTACATTATTTTTAAAGTTAGCAAATGCGTATGCAATGGCAGAAATGAAATATATCTAAAGGATCTAACAACCATGATGAAAATTTTTATTAAAAAAGATTATACCACTAGCAATAGTTAGCGCATAACCTCTTTATTAATTAATATCAATCTTTACTGTTCAAATAAGACCTAGTTAATATAACATTAGTTTAACGTGTTATAAACAACCAAGTCAAATATCATTAAAGTAGAGCATGTACAACTATATATACAATTGCCCTAATTAGTGTAACTACTAGGCAATCTTCCTCGTCACCTTTTTCCTCATAGATACATTGGATATAGTTATTTGGCATCAATGTTATTAAAACTAGCACTAGCATTGCAATAAACTAGGTATACTTTTTCGGCTTGCATTTGTTCATAATTCGACTGAATTCTGAAAAAAGAAAACCACAATAGAAAGAGTTGTTATTATCGACGGAATAGTAACGTCAGTTACATTTTTCTATGAAGTAGTTGGGTAATGCAAATATGCTGCCCATGGCGAGTCCCATGTAATAGGTCGAAGATGGCCCGGGCCAAAGTCATCGTCGAACATGGCAGTTGCTTGATGGGCTTGAATAAGATAGTTACATCATTACTATTAATTATAGTTTTTCGCATGATGGTAAACACTATAATGTTTTAAATTTCAACACCACAGAAGAGGAGAAGGGGAGTGATTTGTGTAGTGTTTAATTTTTGCGTGCACTGGATTTTAAAATGAACTGCTTCTTCTATGCGTTCCTTAATCTACTGTTGCGGAATAAGTAGTGCAGAAAGTAAAGAACACAAGTATTTTTACATGAAAAACACCCTGCTCAAAAGGTGAAAAAATCAGAACCTACTTCTCAATAGGATATTTCGTAAAACTTCACTATAACTCTGAGCCAAAACAATAATGTTTACAAACTCTTGAAAACCTAAGGATTACCTCTAACCCTTATAGCAACCATCCACAGGTTGTTGTAACTGCTTCAGGTTAACTTTAACTTGAACAATACAACTCAAGTACCTAGTACAAATGTTTCAAAGATAAGCTGAAAGATACAAGTCAAAAGCTCCTACTACATTAAACTAGAATAGAAGATAGACACATGAAACTGGTTCTTCTATCCGGTTCATGTAGCTCCAGATTCTTACTCTTGAAACACACATGAATTGCTTGCATAATGCCTTCTATTTTACTCTCAATTCTTGCTTAACTTCAGCACGTGTGTGTCATCGGTAAAATAGAACACAATTGATATATATTGAGTTAGTAGGATTAGGATTAACTAGAAACCTTATGCTTTACTCTTTCTTGGTGGAAAAGTTCTAGTTAACTTCAATCTCTAACTCTTTCCTTATCTAGGATAGAGTTCTCTTCAAGTAAGGAGTCATGCTCCTTATTAATTATGCAATCTTTTCGTTCAGGGAATATCAAAAATAACCACTTATACGTATCTCTTGCACGTGCATACCTTTTGCTTAAATCTGATTATGACCTGTGAACACCGTCCATGGACCTAATTCATACGCATGTTCCTTTGTCAATCATCAAAACCAAAATCACTCGTCTCAGCATACTAGATCCTATTAACTGGTGTCGAAACCATGGTCATGGGTTGAATTCCCAAGAACGACATGCTTGGAGAGAAGAGGAGGAGGGGATTGTTGGTAATGCCAACATCTTGCCCATGACGAGGCCCAGGAGTGTCGGGGTGGCTTGGGTCAGGGTTATAATACATTTGATGAACTTTTAACCGTTTTCGGTCTCGTTCGTATATTTTTGTTAATAATATACAGAAATTTGATGTTTCAACGACACTTTATAAAAATTATTATGAATTCTACAAAGTTGAGGTAAAAAATTATGCAAAATTATGTAGTTCCTTCTGAGTCACCAAGATCCACAACCATTCCTCTAGCTAGTATCTGTCTTGAAATATATAGTTTTCGATTTCACAAACGCCATTCGGGCAAACAAATCATTGAACCTCAATGGAAATTCAAAAAATAGATATTACATCAATTGAGTCTATAAAAGATCATTAAATCACATCAGGGGGATTGGAATGTAGACATTGTCATAATTACAATTTCTTATATTCTTATTTTCTTTGATATGCATTATCATAATCTATCAATTGAGCAATAACAAGAAATAATAAATTATCCCAGAGGGGAAGTTTGAACATTCTTCTTAGCCATTTAAAGTTTATTGTGTTAGCTATTTTGTGATTTCATTAATGTGAAAGCATGACGACCTATGATTTTTTTCTTTTTCTTTAGTGTTTGTGATAATAGATGAATTAGCCTGTGGAGTTGGTAGTTATAATGGTCATTAACTTTGTCAGGGATTGCAATATATTGGGATTTAGTACCAATAGGACTTTTTAAAATGGTGGCTGTTGTTGCAGACGAAAGGGCAGTAGCTTTGAAGGTATTTTAGGGTTTCCTTTATTTGATGACTTTTCTCACCTTTCTTCTTTTCTGATTTAGATACAGAGCTTTGCTTTGAACTTTATGATTTTAAATTTTAGAATTACGATGCAGGTATTAATAATTGAGTGATTAATTAAATTTTGATATATAAATATAAAAATTTCACTAAAATTATCGTGTTCGACCGAAATTTATAACCTTCTAAGCCCCTGCATTTGGTCGGTAACTGGATAACATTATTTGAATTTTGATGCAGATGAATTATGTGTTGAGCATAAACCATGAACTTATATAAACACAAAGGGAAAACAGCGTCAGCAATTAGAATTAATTGGATTATTTGTTTGGACTGTACGGAAGAACAAAGAAACATAGGGGAAACGATGAAGAAAAAGTACGACAAAACAGCATTCCGTTCCCTTGTTTTTGTCATGTGGCAAATACTTATTTTATGGGATTAAATGAGACATTTTTTGGGGATCTTATTAATATGGTTTGATCAATTAATTATATCAATCTACTAATAAAAATGAGAGGAAAAAAACTTATCGAGAAATTAAAACTACTCTCGAAACAAGACTCTTTTAGTGACTGTAGATGCAATTATAATCTGTATGAAGGAGGGATCCTTAATTTATATAGGTCCACAACTCTTATCTTCAAACAAGAGATATACCAAATATGGAAGAGATTTATATTTCTATAAAAGTAAAATCAATTAGAATAAATATTTGATCCTTCCTTCAAGTAACAGGTAAATCCTAATATGAAAAGAAAATCAAGGCAAACCCTAACAGACTAAATATATATATATATATATATATATATATATATATATATAGACCTGATCACTTCAATGGCATTACTGGGAACTTTTTACAGAGACTCCAGCCTTGTCAAGCTATAGTTCTGTCAAGCAAACCCTAAACCACGGTCCTCTTTCTCAACCCTTCAACATGCCTATCTGGCTAACGAGTTCTTAAGGACCACCGGTTATGCTGCCATAACCAGAGTTTACTACCTGGACTGTGAATTGCCTGAGCTCTATAGTCTCAACCTTAGAACCGTAGGGTGATACAGTATAAAATTATCATCTGACATTTCAACTTCGAAATTCCTTACTAGATCTCTTTTTATTTCTTCAAAATAAGAAGCAATAATTTCTTTCCTAGAGATAGCTCCGTTTTTCATTTGAAGTCATCTAGTAACTCATTGGAATCGACTCAATTCTTCCATGTCGATATTGTTTGTCTTCTCTTTGGTGTTATAAGCTTCAATTAAAAAGTACCTGAGACTGCCGAGGTTGTGGCCAAGTAACCTTTTTTGATTTTATTTCTTAATTCACTAAATACAAAGAAGATTTTTTACAAGGAGATGAGAAAGAGTTCCTAAAATCTGGCCGCCGAAAAGCTTGCCTCTCTCTAATAAATTATGATCCTTATATAATGGATCTGACTAAAAACAAACAAAAACTAAAATAGTAAAATTCCGGCAAAATAATTACATCATGGCCGATAAAGAAAAAGTAAAAAGAGAACGAACAAACTACTTTATAAAAGCAGATTCCTGACAACCTCTCATGGTGGGGTCAGATACTTTATTAAAGTTTTCAGCTGTATTATCCCAATTATTCAATATTGGGGCCTTTAGTGTCTTCTTTCAGACTTTACCTTTTCCCTTATCATTTATAACGAAAGAATCTTCCACTCCTTCATTCATTTTCTTTCAAAATTCTTCAATTTCGTCTAAATTGACCTGTTCTTGTTGGCTTTATGGCTTCTTCCACCAAACAGGTCTCTTCATCTGTTGTGTTCTCTATTGAAGCTATAAAAACATCATCTGACATTTCGACTTCGAAATTCCTTACTAGATCTCTTTTTATTTCTTCAAAATAAGAAGCAATAATTTCTTTCTTAGAGATAGCTCCTTTTTTCATTTGAAGTCATCTAGTAACTTATTGGATTTGACTCAATTCTTCCATGTCGACATTGGTTGTCTTCTCTTTGGTGCTATAAGCTTCAATTTTTTTTTCAATTTCTTCAATAATTTCTTGACCATGAATTATTCCTGTTTGGTCTGTTTGAAGTAACTTGCTCCAGAATTTTGTATAAAAGACTCTGTTTAAGCATGGGAGTCCATTCCCGGTTTGACTAACTTCTACGTCCCATTTCATGATCCATGGAATAGAGAATTCTATGAAGAAATATATTGTTGTTATTCCATCAAAAAAGATATTATATTTTTGTAATGTAATAATTTTGGGAGATATATCTACCCATAGAGTACATAAACTCTTAAAAATTGGTGGAAGTATTTTCAAGGATGGACCATATGATATCCACCATTTACAGAACCAATTTGGTATCTGTCGTTCAAACAAATTAGAACATAATTTTATGAACCAAGAGGAATTTTACCGAGACTTTCTGTTCTAGATGAGTATGTTCTCTTTCCTTTAATATACTAATTCCCCATTTATCTGAGGCTAATATCCTTTTTATAATCATCTTGGAGAAATTATAAATTCTCTTTGTATTAGCTGGGAAGAAATGTTGAATTTCAGCTGAACTAGTAGATGAGAGAATTAGCTCATAATTTATCCTATATTTATAAGCAGTGGTAGCATATGATGCTGTATCAAAATACCTTGTCATGATTTTCCAGGGGTTATCTTTTCATTTCAAGTCGTACTGTTCTAAAAGAATTATTAACTCTTTTTGCCCTTTCTGATTATAAACCTCAATGCTATCATGGCCATCGTCTGCTAATGCTGAGGAATATGATGGAGGATTATTGTCCGTACTTTGTTTGGATTTCATAAAATCCAAAAATTCTTTGTACATCGAGTGGTCTGTATTAAGACCTGATGTTTCTGCGATATTGGCAGCTATTAGCTGCTGAATTCCTATCTAGGCTAGGATATTTCCTTTGCCATAGGAAGATTCTGGTTTTCTTCCTCGTCCTCTCCCTCGAGGAGGCCTATATGTAGGTCTCATAACCTATCAAAAATTAAAAGAGTTATTAACTCAAAAATTGTCTAGTAAGAAAGTCAGGGAGACTATTATCAGTCTCTTGTTTTTTTATAAATAATCTCCAAATCAAATGGAGCTAACGAGGCTTGCCATTTTGCAAACATCTGTTTAGAAACATCATGTTTACAATCTTTATTAAAGATAAATCTGGCTGCTTGGCAGTCAGTTTTTATTAAAAACTTCTGATTATATAAATCAGTCTGAAATTTTAATACGGATTTGACTATAGCAAGGATTTCCTTAGCTATAGTAGCATAACTCTTTTGGAAATTATTCCATTTTCCCGAATAGAATTGAACAAGATATTCTTGCTTATTAGCCGGCGAACATTATTTTAATATCCCACCAAATCCAATCTCTAAGGCATCAGTTTCAACTACTTTTGCCCAATTTGGATTAGCAAGTGTAAGACATGGAAGGTTATTAACCTTCTGCTTAATTAACCTGATTGCTGTAGTATGATTATGAGTTCAGGCTTTCGGATTTTTCTTCAATCTTTCATAAAGAATTGAAGTATCATATGCTAAGTCCTTTATGAAAGGAGAGATATAATTAAGGCTTCCTAAAAACCTTTGGAGCTAAGTTTATCAGTTATCACGTCAGGAAATTTAGAAGCAAATTCAATGCTCCTTTGGATCGGAACTATTCTTCCATTCTGAATATTATGGCCTAAGAATCTTATATTACTTTGGAAAAGAGTCATCTTTGGTTTAGATATGACTAGACCATTTTGGATTATGATTTTTCTAAAAAGATCCAAATGTTTAAAATGAATTTCAATATTTTTTGAAAATACTAAAATATCATCGATATAAACAATTCTAAAATTTGTATAAGACAAGAAAATATCATTCATAATTTTCTGAAATTCAGAAGGGGCATTTTTTTGTATACCGAATGGCATAATATTCCATTCATATTGATTCATTAAGACATTGAAAGCAGTTTTGTATCTATCTAACTTAGATATCTGAATTTGCCAATAACCAGATTTCAAATCAAATTTTGAAAATATTATGGCATCATGTAATCTATCTAATATTTTTTTTTTATTAGGGAAAGGTAATCTTATCCACTTTAAAGTTTTATTAAGGGGTTTATAATTAATAACTAACATAGGAACTCCTCTGTCCTGTTCAGCATGTTTATTAACATAAAAAGCAGTTAAGACCATTTAGACCTTGAAGGCCTTATAAGACCTTTCTGCAATAAAAAATCAATTTCTTTCTTGCAAAACTCCAAATCTTCTAAATTCATTTGGTAAGGACTAGCTTTAGTAGGACTACTATCCTCCGAAAAGTCTTCTTCATAAGGAAGACTAACTATATGCTTTTTGTTATTCCAAAATTGATTTGGATGGTCTCCAAAAATTTGTAAAGCAAATTGATCTTTTAATAAATCAATTTTTTCAATGAGTTTAGGAGCTTTTAAATCCTATTCAATTGTAAGACTGCAAATTTTATTTTTTTAAAAATTAGTTTGTTTGTTTTTTGAAATAATATTATTAGAAATGATCTCATTTAAAAATCATTGGACTGGTTAAGTTATAAACTCGAAAGTAAGCCCTTTCCATTAAAAGTTCTTGTAAAACTATGAGTATCCCAATTAATAAAAGGAATTATGTGGTGGAAAAATGAGACTCCTAAAATTATATCTTGGTGAATATCATTTTACTAAACAAAACTTTCTGGTATATAGACATTGTTTTGGCAAATATAAGCTTTAAGAATTTTATAAAAAATACTCATTTCGTGACCACTGGCATTTTTTAATCTATGAGTAGTCTTATGAATATATCTTTAAGGTATTACTCCTTTTATACAGTTTAGATCAGCATCACTATCAAATAAGGCAACAAACTCCTTTTTAAAATTATAATCTATTAAAAGAGTAACTTTTATTAAAAAAATTTGAGTAGTAAATAACTGAAATTTTTGTAAAAAAACTCATTATCAACCATATTAACAGTTCCTAGAAAATCATCTTTTACCCCATCTTTGAGGTACTAACATCCAAACCTGTTTCAGTAATATCAGTACTGAATTCCTGGCTTGTAGACACACGAGAATTTTCTAATTTGATAATTCTCTTCTCTAAGGCTATATTAGAAGCCTTTAAACCCGAGATTTCCATTATGAATCTCATTTTTCAAATCTTAGACAGTAGTTGGCCTATCAATGGCCTGAGATTTTTCTTTCGAAATCCTTAACCTCAGACATTGTATATGGTCCCTTTTGAGAAGGAATTTGTTCAATTTCAGGGCTTTTAGGAATATTACCCTTAGTATTGTCCACTTGATTAATTATTTGGGACCTTAACTCTGGATCTTTAATAACCCTGATAAGCTCTAGTAAACTATCATTAGTCAGGACATTGACTTCTAAGTCCTTGAACTGAGAATAAATATTAATAAATTCATCATCTCTGTTATTATTACAACACTGATCTTGATTCTGTTTGCAGGGTTCACATTCATCATCTGAAGGAAGGTATTCCCCTCCTGTAGAACCCTTAGATCTTTATCAATTGATGAATCTTTATTATCACTATTCTCCCGCGAATTATCGTTAGAAGAATTTAACAGAATCTTATATAAAGAGTCTTTAATATTATCATCTAGATCAAGGTTCGTAATCTTATATTTGACCTTACAATCTCTAGCATAATGGCCTACTCTGCCTCATTTGTAGCATGCATTAGGCGTATGGGATTTTATATCCTTTCTCTGCTTATAAACTTTTCTTCTCTTATTCTTCTTCTCATATCTCTTATCAAAAGATCCTTTATTCTATTTTTATACCTATAAGGTACTTCTTGGTCTTTCTTATATCTATGAGACTTTTTAATCTTAGAAATATCTATGGCGAACTGTTCATAGAATTCTCCTAACGGTTTCCTTTCATTAAGACGATGTTTCTTGATTTCCTGGCTTAACTTAATCTCATTACATAGAGCTAAGCCTTCTTGTGTGCATACACTAATAAACTTTTAATAGGTATAGCTATTATAATTTATACTCATTGTCGTTCCTCGAAGAGTTTTTCTAACTCTTTCAGCAAAAAGTGTTGGGAGCCCATCAATAAATTTGGACTTTGAGTACTATTTCACTCTGGTAACTCTATTCCCTGGATAGGCAAATATCCTTATACCATCTAAAATCTGTCAATGTATGACATCTAAGATTTTGGAGCATAGTCTTTAAGGTCTCACTATTGTCTGACTATCTACTACAGAAATGTTCTATAATATTAAGAACTAAGGAATAAACAACATTTTGGACATTCTGACCATCTTCTATTTTGACAGCTCCCATTATTTCGGCGCGCTGTCTTTCTGTTAAATAATTATCCCATCAGCCTTTTAATTGTCCAGTAAAATCTGTCACTATCATCTCAGTAATGATTTTCTCAGAATTCTTATTAACCTTGCAGATAGTGTTGTACATAAGTATTCTATTTACTTGAGTATAAATCTGACGGTCAGTAAAACCATCTATGTTCCATTCATATATTTATGTACCACTACAGTTTTGAGAATAATGAGTTGCACCAGGTTCCTCTATGAGTACATCTTGAGGAGTTGGCCTAGGATAATAAAACATCCTTTTGACCGGTTTACGATCAAAATTTTCTGAGATTTTATTAATCTCATCAGAGAGTTTTACTTTTCTCTCTTCATCAGATAAGTATTCTAAAATTTAAAGGACTAATTTTAAATCCTTCAAATTTTTTATCTAATAAATTCTTCAGGTCTTCGAGACTCTTTATTTTAAAGTCTTTGACCTCAGGAGGTGGTTGGATACTTGCAGTAGCAATTTTCTCTTTACCTTTTGTAGTATCATATATCGATATTTTCTGGACTTCTAATATTAAGTTGTCTAGTCTTTCATTAATTGAAACTATATGTTCACCCAGAATACTAATATATATATA